>VXBI01007004.1:0-54352 GCA_013397375.1 Toxostoma redivivum | reverse complement strand
ATTATTCAACCCCCAACAACTATGTATCATTACCTTCCTCTCCACTTCTTTCTCTGGCTTTCTCAGTCTGAATCTAGTCCAAGTTCTTACACTTCATGAGTGATACACACAGATATTCTCACATTTTAAAAGCTACCACTTCATCCTGTAGCCTTTCTAAGTAAGGATGGTGGCCTTCTGGAAAGGTAGCTCAGAAAATCTAAGCTGTGATCCATCAGTGAATCATCTTTTGAGAATCTTATTCTTCATGAGTCTAGAGGGACACTAAGGAGATTAACTGAATAAGTCAGATTCATGAAGTTGAACAGGTTAACAATGTTTTGTTTTCCTTGTGCAGTCACCTATCAGACAACTTACCAGTAAACTTCCAGGAACAAATATTTTATGCTAGGTTGAGACAAGGTTTAGTAATTTTTTTTCAAATAATGACAAAAGATCTTTTCAGATATAATAATTATCAAATACTGAAGCAAGTGATTGGTAGTAAGAGAAGCTTGAGTTTAGTAGGATCCTGATTCATACAATTTTTCCTGACTGACTGCTGACAGAATGAGACTACTGAGCTACCTGACCCAAGAGGAAAGCTAAGAAGAAAAAAGAAAAACAAAAAAAACACACACCATGAAATTAGAGCACAAGAAAAAAAGGACGAAATAGTTTGAGGGACTTACAGTTCAAGTGCCATTTAGATATAATATCTATTTCTGGAGATAATTTATCTCTGTTGCTACCAGCAAGAAACTTTGTATCTGTACCTCTCCAGTCAGGAGATGATACTTTTGAGATTCTTGTAGAGTAAAGGAACTCAGATAATTGCATAGTCTCTGCTACTGTTTCCTGGCACTGTAACACCATTGTCTAGTAAGGGAACTGACCCATAGCTACCTAGAACTATCGTCTAGAATACTTTAGAGGTAATTTAACAAAATTAACCTGAAAAATTTCCTCATGGGAGGAATATAGGGGTTTCCTGTAATTTCAAACAAACTAGAAATATGATTTTAACAATACTGATTTGGGAAGGTGACAAACAGAAAACAAGCTAAATTAAATTTTTAAAGCGTAGGTTGAAACCAGGTTTTATTTTTTTAGGGATACTACTAATTCTCAAGTTTATGCCTGTTACTTATCATTATTTAAACGAGTGCCTGGTTGAAGATTGAATTTGAAAATTAGCAGATCGTTAAATAAACTGGCTGTTACCCAAGTTGCTCTCCAACCTCCTCATTTCTCAGCAAACCCTCTCTAGACATTTAAACATAGATTTCTATGAAGCAGAATAACCAAAAGGGAATTTTAAGGATACTTTGTTTTCCTCCTTCTAAGCTATCAATTAGGTCATGAGAACAGCAAGCGGATCCTTTTTGTTTTGATCATCTGGGATTTTGTATCATAAAGGAGCATAGAGAGACATTCCGAGCTGAAAACTGTCCATTGTGAAAGAGGAACAAGAATCCAGGTGATAAATGTATCTTTTAGCAGTTGCACAGTGCTAGTCTTCAGAGTATTATTTACCGCAGCAACAGGCAGAATGACACAAAGATTCAAAAGTTGATCTCTTATATAAGATGCCCTGACTAACCCAATTATTTAATACTAACTCTATACACAGCACGTATGGTAGTGAACAAAATCGATTGGGGTAAATCAAATAAATGATTAGCAATGACAACAATAAGTAGTCACTATAAACATTGCCTCTAATATGTAAGTAAGCTGGTATATATGGACTTCAGTGATCATAGGCATGAATATTTCTCATGCTTGATTGCACCACAGTCTAAAGAAATCTTGGTGACTGTTGCAGACAGTTGCAAACCCTCTTTGGTGCCAAATATTTCTGTGAAGGTCAGTATTCGTAAAGCACATACAGAAACTACAGTAGTTTGAAGATTTATCTGGAAGTTCTTTAGAAAGAGAAATAAAACAAACAAAAAATACCCTGAGAAGTTTTCTATGAATGTTTGAATTCTATTATTTTATTAGCACAGGATGAGATTATTCAAGGTCAAACGTCTCAGCTCTATGACTTGCTTGAGACCTGGGAGCTGTCGGAGCTGCCTGATAATTTACTCTGATGGAGATCCTAGACAGACTAAAGGCAATATGCCTGTATATCCACGGCACAGAATTTATTACTCTGTCACATTATTGCCTTTACTACTGAGTCTTTCATTAGTTCAGTGATAATCCGATATAAAACTAAACATGCTCAAAATTCATTCTCATTATTATAGTGTAAACTTAAAAGTCATGACTTTTACTGTGACCTTTTCCTACCAAAAATGAGCGATGGTGTTCTGCTCTCATAATCTAAAAACTTTTTTGGAAACAAGAATTATATAACAAAAAAGAAAACCAAAAAACCCCAACAAAACCACCCCCCCAAAAAAACAACAAAACCAAAAAACCTTAAGCAAACAAAGAAACCAAACCAAACAAAAAGCCAACAAAAATGCACACAAAAACCAACAAAAAAGAATCCTCCCAAAACCCAAAAAACAACAAAGCCCCATACACAAAAAACCCAAACAAATATTTCTTCTTAACAAAGAAAATAATGATGAAGAGAGAAAATCAAGTTGATGCCACAGAGACTAAAAACCTTTTAGAATTTTTAGTACTGTCAAATCACATATGTTCTTTTCCATTTCACTCAGCTGTGCTTCTATCTGAGTTGACAGAGCTTCACTTTTACATCTGCCAGAGGTATTGCTATTGTAAGTTTACCTAGAACGTACTATGCCGTGTCCTAGTTGCCTGTCTTACACTTTGAATTCATGTTGCCTTAAGCAGAACACAAATCTGATCTCAGAATGGCAAAGAATAAAATATCTAAAGCAAACACAACAAAAAAAAAGTCTTACTTTGATCCTCAGCTGCCAGTATTGCAACCTGAACTTTTCGCTCTCTGTTCTCCTGCTGAGAGACCAAACCACACAGACTTCCATAAGTTCTGCAGGAATCTGAAAGCACTGAGAGATACAAAAAAACCCAACTGTGAAACAGGAAATTTTGTTGCTTCCATTTAATCCACAAACAAGAGATTCATTACTCAAAATTTATGTTGATTTATGTTTGACTAAAGTCTGATTGCAGGTGGGAGGACAATGTGAAAGCAGGCACCAGAATGGGAACTGAAATACCTAGTACACATAGAAATACTCTGGGTCCTTGCACATAGAGACTTGATTTTAGGTGTCTCACTTCCAAACACCCCATGAAGAAATGGCCAACAGATTTGTTAGCTAAATCAATTAATACAAATAACTACATTCATAAGCTGAGTACACAATAATAATCTGTAAATTCAAGAGGAAAGTGTCAAGAGTTTGGTCTTGCAGTTCATACTAGAACTCTTAAGATTGGTGAGGTAGTTCAACAGTAGCTGGGACAAGACTTCTGCTCTTACTGAAGGCAAGCTGAAGAGAACATGAACAGCAGAATGCATAGCTATTACAAAAATAAAAGGTAAAAAGGTAAGATATGTACATGTAGCATGTAGACCTTACCTAATATTACAATAAACAGCATAGCTACAGAAATATTGAATGACATGAAAAGTTGAATGAGAAGAAGCATAGAATGTGTTAAACTAGTACAGGTATGCTTTTATTTCTGAGGGAAAAGATGTGTTGTTCTGTTAAGACTAGTTGCTCAAAAGTCCAGAAGAGGTTAGATTTATATATTTTTCATCAGAATGACAGACAAAACATTTGCTCTAAACCTGTATATGGGAATATACTTTGGAAAGAAGAACTTAACCTACTTGTACACACAGAGGTGGATAACTAATTCAGAGCTTTTTCACAGGAGAGATTCAAAAGCCCATGTGGACACTATAAAATGGCTGCTTAGCTTGAATACAACTAAGATAGGTCTTCATAACAATACAGAAAGTTTTCCACAATATCTCTAATAAACATATCAACAGAAAGCAGTCTACAAACTCACTTACTCATTACCTATGTCCATCAGAGTTCACATCACAAAGAAAAAGAAAATGCTACACCCAGACTCAATGTTGAAATCACACTGTTTTAGCAAGGACCATGTCTACCAGAACAGTAATTCTGGGTTGTCTCTATGTGCTTGTGTTTGTGAAAAGAAGACTAAAGCAGACAACAATAATGTTGAAGTTTGTATGATTTTTCTACTGGTCAGTGTAAGCAGCTGCATCCAAGAAGAAGGTTTTGAAAGAATCCCTGAAATTATTCATTTTTATGATTTATTGGGAGAGTTAAATTGTCTTGTTACTAGGAACTAAACAATTGTGAATTTACTAGGCATACAGCAATTTAGTTTACATAATTTTGTTTAGTTTAAAAAGGCTGTCTTGTACTAAACCAGAATTGGGTTTACCATTCCATCAGACTTACTGCAGAATACAAAGATGACTTCCTGACTGGAAGACAAGGAGGAAGGAGAGGTGTGATAATTTCATTTGTCTGGACCCATGCAATCATGTCCAGTTATAAATCTGTTGTCAGTTCCACTGATCAATAATGGTTAGCAATAAGCACCACCAGTCTCCAGCTTGACACTGATGAATGGCATAACTGAGAATGGGATAAATCTCCTGATAACAGCATTTAGATTCAAAGAAGTCATCCATCTTCTTCTTTCTTTCTCCTGTCCTTCATCTCAAGAACTTATAGCTTTAAATGAGTAGTACTCCCTTTTTTCCCTGTCTCAAGATATGCTTAGCCCTAATTTTGCTTCAGTGCTGTCTTATGCATATTCATCTTTCTATACAACCAACTAATTAATCCATTCTTCCATAGCAATTTCTAAAATTAAGAGCAAGAGCTTTAAGCATATAAGTATTTCTGTTTTACTGCAAAGAAATTCAGAAAAGAGAAATAAAGAATCATTCATCATTCAGCAAAGATACCTTTCCATGTATAAAAAGCCTAGCAATCTTTAAGGCTAGCTGTTGAAAAATTTATTTTATTTGTTCCTGGGAAAAGAGTCTTAGATTTGTACACATGCACACATATGTGACTGTACATTTATTTTATGTATTTATTTATTTCAAGTAACTTTAACTTTAGGTTCCCGAGTCCGCATGAACAACATGGTTCACTACTGGTAGCATTAACTTATGTCAGTGTGACTATGACAACTGAGTTTGGCTTGCACATTTATGCAGCACAGATGAAATCTATTCATCCAACACATTGTAGAATCATTTTGTTGAATTTCTTTTCATTTTAAAGCTATTATAGTTATTAGTGCACATCCCACTGGATTTTACAAAGATGTTTCACAGAAAGAATTGAGGCACCCTGACAGTGGAAAATATTAATTCTGCCCAATTTCACCTAGAAAAACACTTAAATTCTTCTTTATTTCTACAAACACTTTTAAGCCAGAAGTTAAATAATGCAGAATTTTCATGGAATTTGCAGAATTTGATGATGATATCTAGTTTTATTTGAATGCAGGTATATTTTTCTGTTCAAATGCAATTTTGTGGAAAGAAATGCCTTCTGCAAATTAAAGACTGAAGTCAGGTGTCTATAAAACTGAAGATCCCATTCCCTTCTGAGAAAAAAAGATTAATTTAAAACATCATTTGGCTCTCTGTATATTTTGTGTTTTCTTATTTGATCTCAATAGAATGCTTTTTTAAAAGCTTAGAGTAATTTTTAGATTTTTTTTTACTGGTGTTAGGTCAAAACAGAAAGCAGCAGGACACATTGATGTACAATCACAGAATTTTCAACTACAATAGGTTGGCAAACTGTATTCTTCAGAGGGGAGGTACCAGCCGACAAGGAAGGCAAAACACAAACACACTGGATTACTAAGGGACAAAGTAATACTACAAGTGTTTTAAGAGAAGAGTACCTGTATCCTTTCATTGCTCACTTCTTAAGGAGTGACTCATGTAAGAACAGATCTATTTCATGCCGTTTCGTCGACATCGCAATGTTACTTTTCAATTTATCTCACATTTGTTGAACACACAGGAAACCTTCTCAATGACACCCTCTGTAGCTTCTGTTGATTATTGCTGTATTCAAAAATTCTTCTAAAGTAGAATTAGTGCAGTTCCAAATGGATCTTGTAAGAAACGGAAAAATGTATTATAGAGGACAAGTCACATCACAATAGCCGGTTATTACAGGTAACAACTGCTTAAGGAAAAGGCACTATCAATTAAAGCCTTCTGTCAGATTTAAAATGCACAATCATGCCCTAGATAAGCTTACCTAATTTTAACACAGCAGTACACATCTTGGCTCTCTTAACATACCAAGCAGCCCTTAAATTCTGTGGCTATATACCACTCACACACAGATCATTTTGTGGCCAGTCTGCATTTTGTATCTCCTAATTATCTATTCAACCAATGAAACAGCTGGCAATCAATTGCAGATTAGACTAGACATGTAACTGGAGAGAATCAAAGCAAAAATAAGATTATCAGGACAGAGGTTATACCTTTAAAGTCTTGTACAATATATAATGACAAGAAACATTCAGCTAGAGATACTAAGTGTTTAGATAAGTTTTGCTGTCAATAGTCATGATGGCAATGAAAAGTGCAAAGATGACACTGAACCAGTGCAAAATATATAAGCATGTTTGTTGCTTTTTCTTATTTTTATCTATTTATTTTTAAAATTTTTGGCCTCTTACCCACCTTATCTTTTTATATGAGAAATTTGAAGTACTAAATATCAAAGCTTTAACCATCCTTCAATACAGCCTGGAAAAGTGAATTAATTTGTTAGCAGTATATTTCTCAGTAATCATTGTACTGCCATGAAATCATGCTTTCTAAATCCATTTTTAAAACCATGTTACACTTCCTCACCTTTCTTTAGTCTTTTAGGCAGCGTTCCAGTGCAATAGCAATTATTTCTCTAGCTTTCTCATCTTTATTCTCTAAGTCTCAGGAGGGTATTATGCATTTCCTCTGGACAGTCAGACAGGCAATAACACAGCAAAAAGCAACATTTCATTGTGCATTTTTCTTACTGTAACATTCAAACAATATGAGCACATTGATATATGGTCAAATTTAACTTGCTGTTTAATATTTTAAAAATCAGATGATTAAAAGCATAAGAAGGTATATTACTATTATGAAAATAGATACATCAGCAGTACTTTGATTACTATTCAAAGTTGAAGGAAAACACTTTGGCACCCTATTTTCATTTTTAAAACATCCTTATTTTGTATTCTTTGTATTTATATAATTAGTCATAGTAATTACTAGGAAAATTCAGCACTTTGGTAAAGGGATGTAAAGCCACTCTTGTGGACACTGGGACTGTCATCCACTGGGCCAGGCTGGGACTAAAGAGCCTGGAAGGCTCACCAGGGTGCCAGTTTTCCCAGAGCACTGCTTGTTGTGTCTGCTGCTGGTTCTGTCCTGCAATACTGACAACACCTACCTGGCAGATCTGTCTTTCCAAGGACACCAGAACTGAAAACAGCCTAGGGAGAGATGTGGGGAGAAACTCTTATCCAAACATTGACCAGAACCTCTCCGGAGCATCCCTTTTCCAGTCCAGGAGATGCTTGGTATAACAAGGGAAGAGGCCAATTAGTCCTATGGATGAGGTTCTGCAGGGTTCCCATCAGGGTTCTTTGAGCTCCTCATCCCCTAGCCACCTCTCCAGAGACTGGGGATCTCCTGTCAGTTCCCAGACATATTCTTTAGCCCAAACCAAGGTTTCTCACCTCAGAATGTTATTGCAGGGCAGGTTTCCCTCCCACTGGCATGGGCTGAATTCCAGTCAAACTCCTCTGGGAAATCTGGAGCTTATCTATCCTGTTTATTTGGATCACATGCTTTGCAGTCCATGGGTGATGTTCCCTTCGTTAGTGGGAGCTGAGGACATGAGATGATCTTGTTTGGAAACTGACTTCTCAGTCTCCATGCAAAGTTTTGACCTTTGCCTTCTTCCACCTGATACTGCCACTGTCATGTTATACCTGTCCTACAGTCTCCAGTGTCTCTCTCACAGCTCACACAGGAAACCACGTTTAGATCCCTAGTTTCTACACCACCACACCAAAGTGCAATTGCACAGCTGATGAGGAAGCTGAAATTAAGGTCAAGGTGTCCAGCTTTTTGAGGTGGAGTCATTCCAAAAGTTCCCAAAAGAGGACTAGTGGAAATTCTCCTCGTGAGCAGAGACTGAGATCAGGCATACTTCAACAGGCAAAAAAGAAATCCCAATGGGATTGTAGCTGTAGGGCTCTTCTCAAGATATAGATAAACAGAGTCAGAAAGTACTGACAAACCCACAAAGGCAGGATTTAAATATAAGTGTTTAGAACATTTTTTTTAATGTTTGATAAAATGCACTGATTATAAACTTGTGTATCCACCAGTATTAGATCCCTGCAGAGTCATGTTGAATAGTGACTGTTTTGGCAGTAAGAACTAGGCAATACAGCTCTGCATTATTAGTTTGAAATTGCAATCTATGCTTTAAATTAATCCTAAATAAATCTTGGACTTGTCACTCTTTGACTTTCAGGATTTGGAAATTAAAATACCTTTTAAAACAGTTTTCTAATTAAAACACATATAAAAATAAAGAAGTTCCAGACTCTGCACTCCACAGGTGTCAGGCTATTTCAGGAAGCAAATATGAATATAAATTCCAAATCTAAGAATAGTATATTTATAACACAAACATCCAACCTAAAGTAGGCAGCCTTCACATACTACATCCCACTAGCTGATTCCTTAACCTATCACTTTTCTACAGAATAAGATTAAAAATCTTGCAAAGGTTCAGTACTATGGTTGAAACGCAAAAACACACATATACAAAACTGCAGAGTTTCCAAATATAATATTACAGTTTAAGATCATACTAACTTTAAGAATTTCATGCCTAGGGTCAAATAATAAAAATAAGTAAAAAACCAAATAAAAACACACACACCATACCACTACCCCCTTCAACAAAAAGAAACCACAAACCCAAAGCATTTGTCTATGGAAAACTTCTTGCAACAGCATTTAAGTACTTGGCTGAAATCACTATAAGTTTAGTTCATTACTTCTCTCGGTTCTACTTTGTTTCTGTTGTGCCATTGCTTTTCTAAAACTGTATAACTTTGTATATGCACCATTTTTTTAGAACCTTTTTTTTCTCATGTACCAAATAGTACTCACCCTATTTCTCTTTTGCCAGTCCCTTGATGCACTATGACTGTATTCTGCCTTCTCTTTTCCTCTTACTATAACCTAAAGCCTGAGCTCAACAGATGTCTTCAAATTCATGCTAGTTTTTCTCTTAATCTCTCATTTCTTTTTTAATTTTTTAAAGGAAATGTTACGGAAGCATTTTAATGGAGTTCAAGAGCTCAGTCTAATGAGCAGTTATGAACAATTCATAACTACTCTTTCTGAAGACAAACCATAAAAGAAGGTTCTCATCAGATTTTCAGTTTTGTGAGTGCCTGAGGATAGCAAAGGACAGTGGGGACAGCTATAAAGGGAATTAAATGTATTCCCTATTATTATAATGTTTCTGCCTGCTAATTAAATTCACCCAGGATAAAGATCTTCCAAAACCATTACATCTTCAACTCTTCCACACATTGTGTAAGCATGATGCACCTTGGAACCACAAACTCCTTCCTGTCTGTGCCAACATCCCCTTGTATATTCATATAGTTACTGTGGATTTTATTGTCTATTTGGAAAAAATCTAGTCTTAAATAGCTGATAACAAACTTTAGAAAAAGATTAAAGCAAAAAGGATCCAGGTATCTATACAGCCTACTTTCAATATAAAGCAGTGATCCTTTGAAGTTTCTTAAAGCAGAGTTGGTTCGTACACTAAATTCACTTTTAAAAGTAAAATCAATTTAAACAAAATTAATTTTAAAAGATCCCATTTTCTACTCTCTGGATTGCTTTGCTTTTATATAGCCAGTATTTCTGACAACATTTAAAACCTAACAATTTTGAGTGCATTAAAAAGTCCATATAGCTGTCTTTTTCACTATGCAATGTCAGCTGAGTTACACAACAATGCAACAGAAGGGAGGGATTTTTAAGAAACAAAGAAAATTTTTAAAATGCTGAAGTAAAAGTTTTCCTTTAAGTACTGTTTATAGGTATACCTGTGTCAGATTATGGTCCAAGTAGATGCAATTCTCATGTCCTGTTGATTGCAAAAACAATTATAGGGTTGTATCTTTCCTCAATTAATACAGGAAATAACTCCTTTAAACTGAGCAGAATTTAGCCTTGAATAAAAGGGCCGTACTGTCTTCTTAATTAGCCATTTCTTGAAAGAAGTAAGTATAGATAACATTAAATCAGGCTTATGTCTCAAAAAATTATTGAAACTGTAATTATGCTACAGAAAAAAGCATTTTTATTATATACAAATTGGCTGAATATTATCAATAATGAGTCTTCCATCTCCATTAAACTCTTCATGCTATCACAAACACAGGTGTGAGTACTTTCCCATCTTTTCCCTTTCATTACCGATATCACATTTTTCATTATACAAAACAGCAAGGAAAAGGACGTATGGGGAGAGGGGGTAATCAGTCACCATCTTTTCATTCAATTGTAGTGATGAGAAGAGAAAGACTATTTATCTTAATTAATGTTCATCTGAATCAAATTCCTGCCTCCTGAAAGTAATAAAAGTTCTCCAACCTGAAGGAAAAATTCTCTGTTTTGTTAAAGTATACAAGCAAGTGATAGGACACAATTATATATTTTATTAGCCATATGCTCCTTGACATGATGTTCTTAGATTCAGCTAAGACAGATAAGAAAAAAAAAGATGCCAACAAAAAGAACACTAGGCTTAAGAAACTCAGTATTAAAATACCTTGTTAAATGAGTATCATTAATTTTTTATATTAAAAGAACAAGAAAAGTTCTTCAGCACTCTGTTCTTTTCTGTAATGGGGAGGAAGCTACTATCAACAGGCTCAGGATATTGCATACAATCTGTAGGACTTTTTATGTTCATTTTTGGCTTAAGCTCAAGCTGTTACTTCTTACTATTGCCTCAGATGCATATCTTCGTCATGTACATCCAAGCTCTTCTAGTCTCAATACCTCTGTAGCCTTTTAATATCTAGGAATATTCATTACTAGCCATTACACTCTGTTAATTGACTATTTTATTCAAGCTTATGCTTTCAGTATAGTAGTTTAGAGTTGAACCCCAGAGAGAGCATTCTGAAATACAATTATATGTTTTTGATTTGTGATTTTTTTGCCTTCTGTTACAACCATGCAGATCAAAATGAAGTTGAGTATTCATGCCAATGTGTGAAATTATATGCAGAAGTGCCAGGTATGACTGAAATTACCTTTTGATGTTTGTTGACTTCTTGCTCCTTTACCACCCATTGTAAGAACTCGTTGCATTGTGCATTCTAGCTTCCCATATTATAGTAAGTGTTATAGTTTTGATTTGTCAATTTGAATATACTTATTTTCTATTGTGAGACAGAACTAGGAGCAAAAGCAAGGCAGGCTTAAAACTTAAAAGGGTATAAAAAGAAATTTATTAACTACACAAACAAAAAAAGAAAACAGTAAATTCCAAATGAGATCTTCAGACCACTCCCTCCTCCTTCTTCCCATTCCTTCTTAACAACAACATACAAAGAACTTCAGTCAGTTCTCCACTTAAATAATCTTATTCAGTTCACTTCAGAGAGAGGAGATTCCTCTTGTTTGGCTATAGGGATTCAGTTTTCCTTTGACTTCACTTTTACTAATAGCAGCCACCTGAGAACCTGCAATCATGGCAGTCCTCCCAATTTCACAGCCTTCCCAAAGCTGTGCTTGTGGGCCATGTCAAACTCATGGGGTGCTACTTTCAAGAATTAACTGTTCCAAAGCAAAAGTTCTCTTCATCTTNGGGCGGGCTCGGCCCCTCCAAAGCTGCTCCGAGCCAGCAGCAGGAGCCGGGCACTCCCTCCCAGAGCCATGGGCCTGTGGGGGAGGAAGCAGGGCTAAGGTCTGTCGCAGTTGTGACGCATTCACACAGAGAGAGAGACACACAGCTCACACAGGTTGCATGAACAGCAAAAGCCCCTTTATTTACATGATGAGAGTATGTATAGAATTCCAATCATGGTCGAGGATTGGACCGTGATGGTAAAACCTCCTGACCCTCATAGATTTCCTCACTGGTCCCTCAATCCTCTCTTCTTTCACAGAAGAATGTGAAACACTCCTTGTTTACCAGCACAAGTGTGGGAAAATGTAACAAGAATCTATCAAAAATCAGAACGCAGAAGGCAAGAGAAATCCAGGGCAACAAAGGTCCTATCAACAAGCCTTTCCTCCCCCCGGCCATCGGGTCCCTGGTTTGCAAATGGGGCCCAGCAGCCTCCCGAGCACTCCCTGCATGGGAGAGAGCCCAGGTCAGTGTTACCTGCTCAGCCACCGGAAATATAAAAGAACTTTTTTCCTGGAGTCACCTCCTTCAAAATGTGTTTTCACAGAGTGAACTAGCTTTCTCCAATTGGTTTCTCAGGCTGTCAATAATCCAACCAGCCTCCAATTGGTCCCATCAACTCGCAGAAGAAGTTCTCATAGAGAAAAACCTCTTTGAGTCTACCCTCCTCCAGGTGTAACTAGCACATTAAGACTGATAGTGAAATTAATATTGTAAATGAAATACTTATTTATGTTGCTTCCGTAACCTTAAGAAATTCTGAAGTAACATGGTAACTAGTGTGAAGCAGCATCTGAGCTTTTTGGCAATCCCTGAATGGCAAAGTACCATACTTTATGAATCCATACTTTATGAATCATAGTTTGTATTACACTAAAGCAGATCAGTTTCTTTACTATAGTCTAAAAAACAATGACCAAGAGGTCCAAATTCACTCTGTTGCTCAGCTTTATCTCACAACAGAGATAATAAGCAGTAAGTTTCAACATAACCTTTAAGTATGATGTCTTAAAAGCATAAGTATTTTCCATTAATTTGTCCGTGAGATTCCACTTTTCTCTCTGGCTTCCAAAAAAAGGAAAAACCCTCAACAATATGAAGACTAACATGCCAAGACAGAATGAGAAGAGATCCCAAGAAAATAGGAACCTCTTCCCTCAAATGATTTCAGAGTGAGAGGACAAGTTAGAACCAGAGTAGCAAGGAATGTGAACATTTCACCAGGATAAGGACTTTTTTCATTACAAAGTCTCTGATATACCACATATCACAGCACTTAAAATTCAAAGCTGCACAG
The DNA here is from genome assembly GCA_013397375.1 of Toxostoma redivivum. Taxonomy (NCBI): domain Eukaryota; kingdom Metazoa; phylum Chordata; class Aves; order Passeriformes; family Mimidae; genus Toxostoma; species Toxostoma redivivum. The sequence continues at coordinate 41,128 of VXBI01007004.1, read as the reverse complement.
ATTGTATTCCATCCAATGCACTGTTGGCTGTATTTCTTGGGTATGTAATTTACTTGACAGGCAGAGCTTAAATGCTTTAAAATAAACCATTGTACCAAGAACAGATGCAGTGTAGTAACAGAGCTTTAAGTTTTTCTGGGCTTTTAAATGCAACCTGTTTGTTAGGGTGAGATCTTTAGAAATGAACCCTAAAACCTGTAAGTGGAAGATTCCATTTGCTACACCTTTTTTTCCCCTCACTGAACCACTCAAACCTTTTCCATTATTCATGTACAGGGGCTTCTGTAACTTATCTGTAGTGTAGAAGACTTGGCTTGCTACTGTGACTGTAGCACCTATGGCTAATCTAGTTCTGGGGTGAGCACTGATGAAAACCACAGACAGCAAAAGATTCTGCTGAATTCATTGAAAGAGATCAAAACATTACACTATCTTTTTCCACCTGCTTTTCCCATCCTCTATTCCTCCTTATATATTAGGTAATCTAAAGTGTTTTGTGTTACATTTATTTGTTGTTGTTTTGATTTTTATTTCACAAGTTCTTTAAAAATAACTCTGTGAGGAATGTTGCCTCGCTTAAAAGTTGTATAAATACATTCTTAAAATGAAAGTCCGCACTAGTCAAACATGGGCTTGGTTCTTCTAAGTCAGATGAACACTTGTCTTGGGGTGACTGTATGATGCCTGTATCCCCAAATCGTCTGTTTTGTTGGTGTTGAATATTAAATTCTGCAACTTTAGACTGGTTCCAGGAGTGAAGCGGGGGGAAAGGAGAAGTGCCGGGTTTGTTATCAGAGACTGCACCGGCTCCCCCACATTCCTGCTGACACTGTGTTGTCTGCGGTAGACAGCGAGGGAGAGCTCTCTTTTGCTCTGGATGGCTTCTGCTGGCTAGCTGAGGCAGAGAAACTCCCTGGATTGCTTTTTTTTCCCTCCTTTTCCTTTTTTTTCCTGCAACGGTTTTGAACCTGCTCTGGATTGAAAACTTAGAAAGAGCACCAGGAGCTCACACCTGTGGCCCACCAGGCCTGGCCTGGGCCGTGGCATTTCCCAGCACCAGAGGGACTGAGAACAGCCTGAGTGAGCCGGGCAGCCCACGGAAGGAACTCTTCTGATCCTGTCATCTCTTCAGAGTGGCAAGAGGTTTTTGCTGTTTGGTATTGTTCAATTTTGTGCTGGGAGGTGTGTTGCCTGTTGAATAAACAGTTTTGTTTCTTTTTCCACTTCTCTCCAAGGAAATTTTTTTTCCCGAGCCGACTGGGGGAGGGATTGCTTGGATTGGTTTTTTTTTCCCCCTTCCCTGGAGGGACCCCATTCAGAAGTTTCCTCCCCAATTTGCTCTAAACCAGGACAACACTCTAAAACGCATTACTGGTCTACTATTTCACATTGAGAATGGCATGTCCAGTTCCATATTTCAAATATTCCAACAGGATAAGTTATGCGAAACAGCTGATTATTAAAATAAACAGCATATATTAATTCTGAAACTGCAAAGGAAAAATAAACAGGGAAAAGAGTCAAGGTGATGAAATTAAAACTTTCCACAACTATTTTGTTATCTCTCAACAGAGATATACAAGCAATAAGGATAAATATCATCCTGGTTAAGTGGCCTAATTTTGGATACCAACTGGAAAAAAAGACAGCAGTATCAATTAAATCTTAGATTTCTTTAATATATACTTCATGCTCTAAAATGTGTCCTTCTCTTTCTTGACTTACTGAGAAAGGCATTATAAATTTTATAAACTTTGTTTGTATTTCTGTTGAGTTGACAATGATTATCAAGGTTACCTATTTCTCTTCTATTGATTAAGAGCTTCTATTGATTAAGCAACTATTCAATTTTATTGCTAGGTGAAGCTGTGGGGTTTGCATAATTTTTTTTTAATCTTCGAATCCTGATATTTATAGAGAATTTTTCCTGAAACCTTATGTAAGATCTAAAAACCTAAACCAAAATAACATTAAACAAATCAATATTTTCAAGTACCAAATATTAACTTATGAAGGAAGAGTCAGCTATTAATTTGTAACACAAATATGTGAAAGCCATACAGAAATGAATAAACAAAAGCTGATTATATGCAAAGGTTTCTGGTCTCTTGTGGACAAGCCTCTGGATTAAATAAAAGACCTCAGAGTCAGACTGTGAGTGAAGAAGGTGAACGTGTTGGTCAGTTCCCAATGCTAGTTCAAATGAGACTGGCAGGTTTTGCAAAAACTTCTACTATTTTATGGAAACACTGATGTAGACCAACTCTAACTTTTAACTTCAGTAGACACAGTGCAAGTATAGAGTTCCATGAATACATTGAAAATATTGAAATGAAATCATTACATGGAAAGAAAGAAAGAGATGATGTTACTTTAAGCTAATAAAGTTTACTGGAACATCATTATCCTAATACAGAAGCGTTTTCTAGTAAATTTACTTTCTCATGTAAAAGGTTGTCAGACCTATTATGAACTCTAGTTCTAAGTCAGATAAATTAAGTATTCTTTGCCAAGCAAACAGCCTTCCTACTCACATGCTGTGGAAATCATCTAGAAATGAGTAAGAAAGGACACTTTTCTGGCAGATATCTACAGTTCAAGCATAGACATGATCCAAACTGTTAGTATGATTTCTCTGTCCTTGCCTCCAGAACAGGCCAAAGCAACATTAAAGTGACAACACACTGCAATTTGCTGCTTAGGTCTAAAAATGGTAATTTGTATGCAAATATATGCTAGGTAATCAAATCAAAAAGCCCCCAAGATGGAATAGGAAATTCCACTAGCAAGCAAAGATGTGTGCATATAATGGAGAAGCCACTATACTTAAAATGGTAAGGTTTACATTGACCATATAAGATGCAGCATATACAGCCAGGGACAGCAGTCAGAAAGAAATGATCATAAGACATTCCTTGCATGTACAGACAGGGATGACCAATGTTGAATGGAAAAAATGAATATAATGAATTTGAAGAAACTGTTTCCTTTGGCTTCCACAGACTTTAGATCGGGACCAGAAAAAGGAAAATTAAGATCTTTTGTGAGAGGAAGAAATTACAGTTATTTAAATTTATTTATCTGTATAACATAGGTCTGGATTAATTGTCTCCAACAGTACTAATGACTAGGTTTCTTTTCTTTTGTTTAAAAAATATCTTCAAATTTTAATTATTCAGCAAGTTCTAGTGTATACATTGATCTGCAGAATTTAAAACAGGAATTGATGCATTCCCTAAGAAAATAAAATCAAGGAAATTTCTCCACCCATTTTCTGGAATAATATACCATTTCCAGTAACATCCTGAGAAAGCCAGAATTATGCATCCTGGTGGAACAAATTTCTGGTGTCCTCACTGAAGTTAGTAAACATACCAGCCTACAGAAATGAACTCCTTATTTCCAGTTAAGCATACAAAATCCTGTATGAAGTTAATCCTCTCAACTAATAATCATACTGGCCATAAAGCCAAATGCATGCTCTATTAGGAGCTCATATTTCTTTTGCTGATCCTGTCTAGTAAGACTTTCTTGTATTGAGGAGGTGCAAATATGTTCTACATTGTACCTTGCACTTTTCTTTGCCTTCCTTCTCATATTACTACCTGAAGAACTCCGCAATTCCTTAGTAACCACAAGACATTTCCACCCATTCTTTTCCTTCTCTCGTTACATTCCGTCAGTGACTTTATAAAAAAAGACATGCTCAGATCCAAATGTTTAAAACTAGTTATGGATACAGAAAAAAACCTGTTGGTTCTTAGACAAATACTTGAAAGGATGTTTTAGCCAAATCAATATTGGTTTACAGGAGACATAAGAAACCTGAAAATTATCATGTCCCAGTCTCAAGCCAGAAATAGATCAAGATCTGTTACTTTTTGGTTTTTTTTGGTCAGTAATGGTGGTCTACAAGATCTAAGCTATGCATCATTCATCTAATGTAAAAAGAGTTTTTCAAATTAACATGGTACAGCTTGTTTGAGATATCACCCTTATATCCTATTAATTTTCCTTTAGCAGTATGAAGTACTAATCTGGTCTTTAATTAAGAAGTACTCAGCTAAAAAAGGATACATGAAGGAGCCCCAGAAAGAGTCAATAAATATTTTATTTAAAGGAATTACATTTTTATTACCAGAGTTCAAGTTTCTACAGAACTGATACATCAAAATGATTTGTAAAATGTGCTCACAAGATATATGCATGCCTGTGCATTCACAATTAGCAGCAGCACTACTCCACCTTATCAGCGAATGCAACAATGAAGTAAAATTTAGGAATTCTCCAAACTACTACCAGATTGAGGAAGACTTGACTTTTATCCAATAGTAGTATGAAGTACTGATGTGTACTTTCAAAACTATCTGTACTTTTAAACTTAAAATACACATCTATATCTATCCATATTACCTATCTATACATGGTCTAACTGTACAGATATCAGCATATTCTCTCAGAGGACCTGAAGGCAACTAATGTTGACTATCAAAGAATGTTAGTGAGAAAAAACATTGTTAGGTTCTCAATTCACTGCTGTGTGCATTTAGTTTGTTTAGCAAACTATGTAATTTTCTAACTTGAAAGAGCACATCTCCTAGTCCATTCTGTCGGTGTTGCTAGTTCCAAAATCAGTATCTGTAATGTCAAGGGAATGAGAAATTTAGGATGTTGAGATCAATTTCAAATCTAACAAAGTCTAAACTTGATCCTAGCTATCTTTTATAACATAACACAACCTAGGATGGTATAACTGTATATTTTTATGTCCCAGAATAAGATAAAGTGGGAAGGGACCCACAAATATCATTGAGTCCAACTCTCTGCCTTGGACATCACCATCCCCAAGAGTTACATGTGCCCAAGAATATTGTCCAAACCCTTCTGTTCATCTCCTTCCCCCAAAATATCCCCACCCCCCCAAGAGAGAAAAGCATAGGCTGATGCCATATCAGCTAGAGAGAAAAGTGCACTACCCATCTTCAAATAAATTTATTAATCCTGTAATACCTTTCTCTTTCCTTCTCATCTCTTCCTCTCAAGGATCAAGCACAGTTAAAAAAAACCCAAAACACTTCAAAAAAGGACTTAGATGGTTTGCTCTTTCACAGTTCATCAAACCAATCAAGAACTGAAGATCATGTACCTGTGATTGAAAATAAGATTTTTAACAAGCAGGGAAATGAATAATTACATTTCCATGTGGTCTTTGGACTGGTGTCCCCTGGTTCTTCTCAAATTCACTACTTCAGAAGAATTACTCAGAAGAGATTTCACATGACACAAAGATTCCTTTGTACTTGTCAGAGAGTCAAGGTGGCCTCCCATCAACAATATGGCTTCAGGTTGATTTTTTTTCTCCTTTTCAAAGTCCTTTTCCCTCTCCTGAATACTGATTAGGACCAATATCTCCTGTGTTCCTGTGACTTTTAACAGAATCAAACAAATTCAACTTTGTGAAGAAATTGACTGGAAACTGAGGCATGACTATGTGAGCTCTCTAAGACTGAAAGGATTTTATACTTCCCCACATGCATTTTCACTGCACTGACCCTCAAAATTGGTATGAATAAGATGCATTTTGCCCTTCCCTGAAACATTTTGTATACAACATTTGTGATAAGAGCAACAAGACACTGATTTTATATTATAAAGCTCTTTTCTTATCATTGCAGTATAAAGGGAAAACAAAGTCAGAATAATAGATCATGAAGCATAAATTACAGATGTGCAATCAAGTACTTTAAAAAGTGAAGTTCTTGGACATCAAGACATACTGACATTTCAAAATATGCCCTTGACATGTTTCTGTCATCATTCCTTTGTGAGCATCAGTTGCTTTTTTCAGAAGTAAATTATACTTTGACAAGTATTTCTTCTGCTTATTTTTAAAAAGATCTATCTGATACAGATCTTATACTTAATTTTCAGATCGTTAACAAGGTCTTCTAGGAACATAGGATAACCTGTTTTCTTATCAAATGTGCAGTGTTTTGTGCTAATAACTATCAGAATGATAATATTTAGGAGAGGCTGTATTACCTATATTTTCTATTTAGGACACCAGCAAGATTTGGGGTTAGAACACCTGGAGGAAAGGCAGCCTTTTCCTTTGTGAACAAGAGCTTTCTAATATTCCCATCATTGGCCCAACACAAGGAGGAAAGGAATGCAAAATATTTTTTTTTATTTGTTTACCCTCGGCATTGATTTAAGGGGTTTACCTAGAATATCAAAAGAAATCCATGGAGAAAAGACTTAACTAGGAAAGAACCCATCTCTCCTGGAGCAAGCACTTATGTTTTTTTTAAAACTGGAAATGGTCTTAACTTTTGGGGAAAGTGAGCTCATGGAAATCAAAAGGGAGATGACTCTGTATTTAATAGGCACTAGAATATCTGACTGGGGAAAGAATCAGGAATCTGTTTGTAGAACAGGCATGTTCCTTCCTTACTGAGATCTTGATAGTAGCAGAGAGAGCTTACCCTGAAAAGCCAGCTACTGAAGGGGAACAAAAACTTTTAAGGCATAACAGACCATGCTTTATTGATAATTTTATGCATTAGGCAGGATTTGAGAATAATTTTGATTATTAAACAAGTACAATCCCAGACTACAGCAAGACAGAATACACATTAGTTGAGCCTTTTAAGAATAGCTTGGAGCAAATAACAATATAAAGAAAAATACCCTGTATTCCTACACACATTTCATATAAGACCTTGAAATGAAAACAGCTAAGATACCATAAGAACAAGTATTCTTTATACTGAAAATCTGTATAAATTGATAGCACAGCTTAATACAAAGCTGGATGTTACCAGAAATGACCTAAGATCAGATTCACTGTACAAGTATAAAATTAAGCATAAATATTTTGGAGATTTTCAATTCTCTGAACAGAAAAGAAAGTTTAATTCTAATAAAGTCAAATTATTGCAAGTTATGCTACTAAAGAGAAATTCATACAGGAAATCACTTCTACCTCAAACTCCAATGGTACCTAGGATTAGAAATATGATACTGAATTAAAATATCCTTCACTCTGATAACTCCTATCCATTTCCAGATTTACATAGAGAGGATAATACAACAATTGTGGAGGGCACAGAGAAAAAAAAGAAAGTGGGTTATTAGTGCTAGGTTTCCAAACAACTATCAAAAAGTGTAATTTTGCTATTTCCTCTCTGCACAGAATAAACACTCCCCTATATCCCCAAGAGAAAATTTTGCACTGTCAGCAGTGAAGTGAGAAGCAGGATCTCTTGGCCGTCCTTCAGTAAGTCTGTGTTCTTTACTACACACTAAATTTTCCTGAAACCAAAAAAAAAAAAAAACCAAGCAAAACAAATCCCCAAAAACCACTCCCCCAAAAAACCCAAACCAAAACAAAAAACCAAACACCAAAACCCCCCAAAGAAAACAAAACAAAACAAAAAAAAACTCCCCAAAAACAAGCCAAAAAAATCCCAAAAAACCCCAAGCAAACAAAAAAACCAAAACAACATAAAAAACCACCAAACAACAACAAAAAAGCCTACTAAGACAAGCATTAAAAAAAAAGTCCATGGTTTTCAAAATACCATGTATATATAAAATATACACATAGGCATATGGGCATTTATTTCTTCCAGAGCACTTTTTGAGAAGGTGATCAAAAGAAATCAGTGCAGTTTTGCAATTCACATAAACTGTTACTATGTAACAGGACAAAATAAACCGTGCAGCTTCTTACACATGGCTTCAACTAGCCCATGTGAGTGCGAGCACATGTCAGCCTTTAAAATGGCATTGGTTAGACAGTGTTTTTTCCTCTAGTCCCTAAAGGACGACAGACCTATCTTCACATCAGTAAATTCAGTGGGACCTTATTTGCTGATACAAAAAACTCAAATTGGGACACTAGCAAGCACACTGTAGGCCACAGTGTGACTCTAGGCAGCTGTGAGATACAGACAGCATTTTAGCTACTGCTTTTACTAGTCAAAAAATATATATACCAGGAGACATCCTGGTCCAGAAAGGCACATCAATATAAATTGCTGTCTCCTGTTTTCTTTTTCTTCAGGGTAGACTTTGTTGTTTTAGAAAGGATGCATGGTAATTTACCATTCACTCCATCCAACCTCAAGCCAATCTGGTTAGGAAGCAAGACAAGAGGCAGAAAACTAAGTATTAGAAAAGGGCCCAGGTTGGAGCAAGTCAAATTATGGTGTGATGTGGTAGGTTGAGGCATTGGCTACATGAGGACTGGGGAAGATTATATGAACCTGTCATGGAGAAAGACTGCAGGAGCCACATTATGCTGGGTGCATGGGTATGAATGTTTGGTAAACTCAGACTCTGTCCTCGGTATTTCATGTCTCTGGAGATATCTCATGCTCTGAAGAACATACTACTACTCTGCTATTTTGTTTTCTTAGATATTTTTCTTATTTTTCTCCAGAGGAAAGTTAATTACATCCAAATGTACTATCACATAAAATTACCCAAATTAAGTAATTCAACGACTGAGGAAAAAATGATCCAGCCATAATGCAAATGGAACAAACTCTGATTTTGAGCCAAACAAGAAGGTTTTGTCTCATCTGCATGTTGATATCTAAAATTACCCCAAAAGACACTCATGTTAAAGTAAAGTGTACTGGCTAAGGAGTAGACATGTGATGTGACATGATCCTCACCTGGACCATCAAAGCCAGAGTCATGGGCTCATACCCTAGGAAAAAGAATGCAGGCAGTGCTATGCTGCTCCGTTACAGAGGATGGAATACTGCTTTAAGTGAAAGGCAATGTTAATTTTGCTGCAAGCAGAACATAAAAGCAGCATGAAGCAACAGCTCATATAGCTGTGAGGAGCTGGCCTTCAGTCAGGCTCTGTCGTGTCAAGGTCTGTCTCTATCCTGGTGTTATTATTCTGTGTCATCCTCCTCAGTGCAGCCTTCACCTCTTGTTTCTGAGGCTGTGGAACAGAGAGTTCAGCATGAGGATTATCAGGGTATAGATCACAGTGGCCACTTAGTTTTCATTCACTGAGAAATGGGATCTGGGGTGCACATAAAAAAGGGCAATAGTCCTGAAGAACAGGCTGATCATGGTCATGTGGGAAGCACATGTGCTGAAAGCTTTCAGCCAGCCATCAGAGATGAGAACAAGGTTGATTATCAGCAGTTGATGACTGTAAGTTTAAGAGATGACAATGATGATGCTTTGGATGCTAAGCACAAAGGACAGAGTGAAAAGCACTAGTTTGCTACTGAGAGCCTAAGCAGGTTCAAAAGATCTCTATGGGGATACTACAGAAGACGTGACAAATCATGCTGATGGCATGTTCCCCAGCACTGCTCATACCCATGCACACTGAAAGCAGAGTCTCTTATCACCTATGGCTCTGTAATCGTGCTGCTCCTCAGAATGCTCCTGCCTTCATCACCAGTGCCCACAAACAACAGAAGTGGTTAATGATTACTTTGAGATGTTTGAAGATTCAGCTTGAAAACAGCTTTTGAAATCAAACACTGAATTCACTATTTAGCACTTAGATTTTGCACCTAACACTTTGAAAATAGTAACTGCATTTCTCTGAACATGCAATTTTTCATCAAAGAACCTTAAAACCCCCACATTTGTTTTTCACTGCTATTAATGTGAATGACCCTTTAGTGTTTCCAGGAAACTGACACTGTTTTATGTCCTTGCTCAATGTTCTTCCCATCATTGTGAAGAGATGGGTAATCACTAAATAGTCAGAGGTTGCATCAGGGTCAGGGTCTTGGAGCAACCTGGTCTAGTGGGAGGTGTCCCTGCCATGGCTAGGAGTTGTAACTAGATTATCTTAAAGATTCTTTCTAATCCAAGCTGTTCTATGACTCTGAAAGCTTTTTGAAGAGTAATATGAGTAGTAACAACCTGGGTTGAACCTCCATTACAATTTTCTAATATTTATTTTCCAACAGGTAAGTAATAAGGATATACACTGTCTGCTGTTATGCCATGGTCAATTGAGCACCCCACTAAAAAGCACAGGGTAACTGTGAATTCATACAGCCAACAGTAAATTTTCACCAAATAAATTTAGTTCGTGTTTGTATTTCTTCAGAAGATGGCAAATAATATCTTCTGCTGAAAAACATAACCAGAATATAAATATCTATGTTCAAGATATATTCTTAAATATGCCTTTTTAAATTCCTCATATGGTTTTCTTATATTTTATGTGTACATTAATAAAATGTAATTATAGTCTGGGAGAGGTATAGAGTTATTCTGATAGATCACAGATAGGGTAAGGCAATCCTAGTCTGATCTGGAGTCAACACTGGCAAGAAACGCAAAGGGCAGTAAGAAAGGATTCTAGAAATATATAAGCAGCCAAAGGAAGGGCATGGAAAAGACTGAGATACTCAAAGTCTTATCAGCCTGTCTCTACTAGTAAAATCATCTTTCATGAATCTCAGGCCCCAGAGACCAGATGGAAAGTATGGAACATTCTGTGAATGTAATTTATGCCCAGAGAAACATATCCTAAAGCATTATGTGAGAAGTCTTTTGAAAAACTCAAAATCACCTTGTTTTCACTCCAGAGATTTTGAAAGAGTGACATCTAATGCCTCCCTTGTAACTTAATTATTAAATCAATTAATTTAGAAGTTTATTTGTTGCATTAATCTTTACTAGTCAGGAAAATAATCCTCTTTGTCAGTAGGAAAAATATCTATAAAGTTCTGTAGGTGTAAATCAGAGGTTAAAAAATGGGATGCATTTTATTAGAATGTTTTGTATTTAACTTAAGTAATTTGGAAATGGAGAAAACAGAAATATGAGTGATTCTGACACAACTACTGCACACACTCAGTGCCACTGAAAAGCAGATTCAGAATGCTCAAGGAACTTCTCCACAGACCTCAGTTAAGAGACCTCTGTAAGACACAGTGGTGGGACACATACTGAGAGAAGTTCCAAAAAGCAGTAACACTCAAAAAAGGGTTAGAGATTTTGTGTATAATGAAAACATCTATGGATGTGAGTTAAGATATATATATATACACCAATCATTAGACAAAGCTCCTTGAAAGGGAACGTTATGTCCATGAAAAGATAGTTATGTAATTTGCAATATCAAATGAAATAATTTTCTCTGAAACAGTTACTACTCCTATTCTAAGCAAAGAAGGATAGTCCTACATTAATCATGGCTTATTCCCCTAATTGACAGGATTCATCTGGACTTACAGCTACAAGAGGGAAATAGCTTATCTGGTGCAGAGAACAGAACTATAACTATGGATTTATCAATTTATGCAATTGAAAAGAATTATAAGTGCCAATATAACATAATGGAAGCAGCTGCACCTTTTCTTCCAGTATCAGTCCTCTAAGTTATTGTAAAAATATATCATACATTAATGCAAAATAACACCTGTGAGGGCTTTTTTAGCTTTAACAGTTAATATTTACATTTACACTTGCACTTAGAGATGCCCCATCTGAAGTATAAAGGAAAGACCTAAAGTCAGAAGCTTACACATACCATTTCCCTCAAGAATTCCTACACCAATAATGTTGAAAATGAAACATAGGTAAGTGTATATTAAATATTTCTTTTTACTTTCCCCTTTATTTCTTCAGATGGAATCAGACACAATAGCCAGAGCTTATCCAAACACATTTTACTGAAGGGAATCCAGCAAGCTACATTTCTCAGCTGCAATATCAAAACACTTTGTGGAGGGTAATCAAGCAGCAAGTTATTGCAGGGCACTGTCAGGATGGGCTGGAATTTCTGGTTCTTTCTGAAGAACGGAGTCATGCAAAGGAAAAAGAATCTAGGACTCAGCTGAAAAGTATTTGGGCAATTTTGATTCACAGAAACATTCAAAAGCATTATTTACATTCTATGGTGGAATGAATAGTAATGGCAAGACTTTGCATGTTAACATGGATACATTCACTGTCTTCGGGCAGGCAGACAGAAGTCAAAGCCTGGGGGAGCTTGAACTCTTGCCTCCCACATCCTTCTCAATCTCTGGTTTTGAAAGGGTAATGGGAGAGATCCCTTACAGGAAAACACTGATTTACTAGATCATGTAAATCTTGTTTGAAAAAGAAAAATGCCCAAAGTTGTAATTTAAGTTCATAAATTAAGAATGAAGTAACTATCATAGAAAATTACAGATTTCTTGCATCTAATCACAGTAAATATATTTAAGTAGCTTCTATAAGAACATATGACCAGCTTTATCTAATAGCAGAGAAGTGTTAATAAAACAGGATAGATATTTTTTCCTCTTGAAGTGCGCAGTAAATAAGCAGCAGCATTCCCACGGCTGAGAGGAGAATTGAGCATGAATTATTTATACTGCCTGGAATAGATTTAGATTCTTTCAGACATTCTGTGAGTTTTGTAGTCAAGATGAAATCTTTCAATAATTCAAATGTCATCAGAAAAGAATAAGAAGTCATGTTTGGAAACATCATAGTAAATAAGTTTGAAGTGTTGAAAATATACAATGCAAGGACAAAATAAAGTTATTGTTTAGCTGGCATTTGAATTAAATTGTTTATATTATTAGGTTGACTATGAGCTACAAAATAAGGGATTTTAAAATGATGTTGTCCTGTGGAGGAGTATGATGAGCTCATAGCACTTATGAGTGTCAAACAGAGATGTCCTGAATGCAAATGTTAATACTGAGAGAATAAAAGCAACTAACATCACTGAATTTGTGCAGATCACCTTTTAATTTTAATTCTAACCCATTCAAGAGACTTTTTTTGAAGTTAGATGTTGTTTTTCAAAGCTCAGAAAGATTAACTATTAAATAGTTACTGTAAAATCTGAGTACATGAAATTATTTACTGATTTTATCCAGTAAATAGAAATTTTTTTGCTAACGTGATAACTCCTGATCATACTTTTCTGTTTCCAGTAATCTTCCCTCAACAAGTATGACTTTGAGGTAGAAGTGTACCATATTTCCCTTAACAGGAGTTGAAACTACCTTGGGTGTTCTTACTCTCTAAAGGCTATTCATGTCTCAGGAAAGGTGAAACAAGAGACCTCTAAACAATGAAGATGACAACTCATTGATGAAGCAGATAAAAATATCCTCTCTGTCCAATATTGCCTAGGACCCTTTCTTCCAGTTCTGTTTTCTAGTGTTGATATTTTCAGTGGCTGTCATGGTTGAATTCCAAGTCCTCTTGATTCCTTATAAAAGTTTCATTTCTTCTGCCCTGTAGCAGCTTAGCTCTTGGTCTGCCCAGAAGCCCGTTTCTCTGTCTGCACTGCTCCTGTGGTTTGCTCTATCCTCCTCTACATGCTTAAATCCACACTTTGGGAATTTCCCAATCCGTACTCCTTCTAAAAGACCCAGAATCAAAGTAGGTGAAAAGCAAAAGCAGCCTCATTCATTCTGAAGGTACAGTTACTGTTTTTCAAAAATAGCAACAAAAACCCATGCAGTAGCCCACTGAACAAGGTGACAAGTCATGCATTTGCTACACATGCACTTTTATAAACACATTTAATGACAATTGACCTTTATATATTTCTGTAGCCTATATATATATAGCAATAGGAACTTTGGAAAGAACCAAATTGCACTGCTCCACAGAATGATGAAAACTCTCCATCCTCCCCTTCCAGTTAGCCGGACTGGGGTCTTTGTGATGAATCCAGGATAGATCACCGCTGAAATGATGGTTAAGATCATATTTTATACTCACAGAACAGAGTAGGGAAGTGTGTCTCTTTATATTCGGTCCATTTATACTTAAATTATATTCTTGTTTCCTTCACTCTTGTACTTCATTTTATTGGCTGATGACGTAAAAATTTTTCAGTCTCAATGGTAACACAGTATTTCCAAGTGGCAGACAGTGGACACCTTACAGTGGTGGTTTTCACCTCTTCCTCAAGCATCATAACAGGAGTAAACATCTGCTGGTTCCAAAAATAGTAATTCTTATAAGCCTCTGTCTCTCACAAGACTACAGAATGTCTAAAAGGTTTTTAGAGAGATTTGGCTGACAGCACCAGTCACAGCAGAGTGTTTTATCTCATCAGAGATTCTTGATTTCTGTTCTGTTATACTGGTAAGAAGTGGGAGGAGAATCTGATTCAAAACTAGCCTGCCAACAGAACTGCTAGAACTGCCTCCAAGCAATGAGTTACACACACAAACACACACACACATTTTCACAAATAAAGGCTAGAAAACGCAGTCCATTCCTCACCTAATCTGTTAGTCATGTCCATTTTTACCTCAGCTGAGAAAATGCTAAAGCATATTACTAAAGTAAGTCCTGAGCCGAAGGACTCTGAGTGCAGCACAGAGCTGAATGTACAGGGAAGGGAACTAAATTGTCACATTGAAAAGCAGGCATCTCCAGTGTCAGATGTGTTTGCTTTGGCTAACCTTTCTGTCCTTGCATATCAAGGTTCTTTGAGTTTCACTTGTTGGGTTTTTTTCCAAGTCTATTTTTTCCTCCAAAAATAAACTGGTTACCACTGATGTAACTGCAATAAGACCAAACTCTACAAACCATGTAGCAATTTCAACCCAATAGTTGAGGGTTTTTTCCTTAACTGAGTAAAAGTAAATTGAAATATGTCAAAATAAATTATCAGACAGCCCTCAGGTATAGGGAGTGCTAAGTGGGAACATTAACTGAATACTGACAGCTTGAAAAAATATTCATTATATTGTATCACAACAGTTTCTGGAGCACAGTAGTGGAAAGATACACACTAATAATATCCCAAGGTCCTTGTAACTTCCTGCTGGTACAGGGCAGATTTCATCAACAGATGAGAAGAGCAGTTATCAGGAGACTATGCCTTAATACAGAAATAACAGAGAAACACTTCTGTTTTTCTTCAGGAAAAATTTGGAGCAAAGAAAGTATGGAACAAAGGAGAAATTAGAGAAAGGGTACACACAACTACTCTAACATAGAGGAAAAATTGACATCTCAGGTCTTGCCAGAGACAGCAGCTTCTTTCAACACTGAAACTTTCTTGAGAAAAGTAATGCAACCTGAGCAATATGTGCAGTTTGCCTTTTTCTGTCTGCTCACATGTTAAGGTATGCCACAGTTCTAAAGGTATACATTTCAGTATGGTCAGGTACTTAAATGCGTCTTCCTCCATCAGAAAACCATCAGGATTTTACTTAAAATATAAGGCTCACAAGAATATACCACACAACATTCTTTTAAGACAACCATCAATTCTGATTTTTGCAAAGTCTAAAATTTTTAAACCTCATCATCTCCTCTGGCTGACCCAAGTTTCAGGTTTCTTCTACTTTTATGTTGGACTATGATCCTAAAGATATTTTTCTAACCTAAATGATTCTATTTTTTTTTTGCCAAAATCTTAAATTAACTGTTATAAAGTAATTTTTCCTCAAGGAAACAGATTTAGAAAAAAAAAACAAAATAAACAGTAAAATCCAAAAGTTATAGAATTTTTTTTTAATTAGGCACACCTCTGTAAATATAAATTTTGAAGACAAAGTATTTGATGTTTGACATGTGTGTTTCTTAAAAAAATATTGGCGTACAATTTATTTGTGATTACTTTCATTATTTCTGTGTGCCTAAGATATTTACAGAAAGGACAGAGACACGATCACCCCAAAAATAACTTGGATAACTGTTAAGTGGGTAAAAGGCTTCCAGAAGTACATTTATTTTAGCATTAGAAATGCTTCTCTCCTTTATAATAAATTAATGCAGTTACTTTCAGGCCCAATTTCATAAAAGGATAGGCACCATTTAATCCATTTTCATTTCCCCTAAAGAATGAGAGTAGAAAGGAAGTGGGGGAAAGACAAAACCATGTAATAGAAGGTAACAACAAAGACCAAGGCTGAGAGGTTGGGTTTGAAGGGTACTTCAAAATATTGAAATACACAGTAAAAATCCTATTGTTACAATTGCAAACATAAGCATTTCTGCAGCCCTCACTAAGTACGTTCCTATGCATTGATCAAGAATATTAATTCTTATGTCAAGAGCCCTTCTGAGGCTCTCTAGGCAGTTATTTAATTTTCACCAAATTTTGCTATAAGATGCAATTCCATATTTCTTGTTTTTGTAGTTCTTACTTTTGTTCTGTTGGATACAAGCAGGGAAGCTTATTCTTTACCTGGAGCCATAACATTTCCACAGAAAAATGACAATGATGTCACAGAGGCAAATCAAAAGAGATTATTCTGTTTAAAAACTGGTGATTACAGGGCTGTTCTAAAAGTGAGAAACAAAAAGTACCTCAATTATTGTTTCAGAATAGTTTCCCATGCCCTAATTTTCTTTAAAAGACAGATTGGAATGCTAGAATTCTTTCCTTCGCTCTGTATACACACCTTACCTGCAGTGTACTGCATAACCTCTGTAATGCCTACAGATTTATGAGGCAGGGAAACCCACCAACTCGTTTTTATCCATGTTACTGAAAATAACTCCTGAATATGACTTCAACACCTTCCTGTAACAGGAGCACAGACTAAACAGCTATTGACCATTTCTTCAAGGTTACTCAGGAGAAACAGCAACTGAGTGGTGAGTAAAGAGCAACATACTATCACCGCCACATAAATTGGACCAAATACTGAGACTAAACAGTATAGTCATGACAAATAAAAAAGGAAATCACAGAGACAAAGAAAAGAATATTGCTGGACTTTTGAAATTCCATTGGTTTAGAACTACTTTTCATAAGATAGTATTCATGAAATAACTCGTAGAATAGGGAGGAATAATGTTTGAAATCAGATTGCTTTACAATTACTTTTTTAGCCTCTCCAAAGCAACAGAGAACAGTTGCAGTAGCCATGTTAAAGAGGGCTAAGACAATAGCTAGTGAATAAAAGAAAGGGAAACTATTGAAAACTGCAACATCAATAAAATTGTAATGATAGGTTTCTAGAACAAAGAATGCTGAAGGAAGCATGCATACAACTTCCACAGCACAAGGGATTTCATCTAGGTCAGAATAAGAAAGCAAACTTCGAGATATAAACAGACACCTTAGAATCACTAAGGTTCAAATTATAATCTGTACTTTATTTGACAAAAGTAGCATTGTGAGGCTCTAAAGAACTCATTTTATGAACAAAACCTGGAGATCGTCATGTTTTTAATCTTAGTACATAAATTCCACCACAACAGCAGGCTAAGAAAGGCACCTTGAATATATAAAACAAAACACTTTGGCGAGTATGGCAAAAATTCAAAACTAAGCTTATTTTAGAGTCTATTCATATGCTTAAATCAAAGATGTGTCTTGGCATAGTAATAAACTCAGAAAAAATCATATCCACAGGGTGCTGGAATATTCAAATTAGTCTATCCCTATGGCTATCTGGAAATATTCAGAGCAAAGAGAATCTTGGCAGGAAAATCTTACGGAGAATTGCATCCTCTCTTCTGAAAGAGTCTTAGTCTTTTTGAAGTATTTCAAGATCATGCTCCACCCCATCTCTTTTTCTTTTTCTTCTCCACATTCTTACAACAAGCCATTAGGCAAAAAAAAAGCAACAACAAAAAAAACCCACAAACAAACAGCAACAAAAAGAAACCAACCAAACAAACAAAAAAACCACCAAAAAAAACCCCACACACATACACACAAAAAAACCCAAAACAAAACAAAACAACCTACCCAAACAAACAAAAAAAATCACAAAACAGAATTAATCAAGATTTGGAAGTTGTCTTGGTTGAGAGAAGGTATGGAGCTGAAGTTGTTCTACACCATGCACCTTATCATCAGGAAGGGATAGTTTCAGGAGGAAAAGCTAGCTGTCACTCCAGAATTATGAGATCTTATTTGGAGTTTAGTTTCTGGCTAGTGTTAAAACCAGCACAGAAGTGAATCTCTTCTTTCCCCTGAGTCCAATATACTTAAAATATAACTATTTACCTTTCTAGTGACTCAGCTTTAATAAGAAAAATAACAATCAAACCACAAATTGAAAGCATCAGGTACCTCTCCAATACCACCAAGCTATTTTCAGCCTTCTTATGTGAATGGTAACAGTCTCTACATCATCTAGATATGGTCTTCATCTTCTTTCTGACAAGAATGCAGAATATAGTACAATACCTTATCTTTATGGATAGCTATGTCTGTATATAAGGGGAAAATATACTAAGCAGTAACATTAAAGAGTTGTGAAAATATCACCTTACGGTGTTTCTTTTTGTACTGCAAGTTGTGAGAAGTGGATAAACAAGGGCTAAACGGGATCCAATCCCATTTCCTACACTGCAGGGAAGTTTGCAGGCAGCATAAGATAAATTGCCCTAGTCATAGGTCATCTTTAATGTTTATAGAGCACTTTCCTTGTGAATGATCACAGAGTGAATCATGAATATTACAAACAAATTACATTAACATGCACAGTGGCTTGCACTTGACAGAAATACCAATAAAATGAATTCAGTATGCAAGTAATACATACAGTTTCTTGGCTAAATAAGAATTTTGCTTTCATAGACTGAAAAATTACTTTACAAAATCATAAATGGACAAAATTTTATCATTCTCTGGCATCTCAGACAGAGGTTAGTATCAATCCAAAAGCATCCCTGGCTCCTGGCCAAGAGTCATTATCTCTTTCCTTCCCAGCCTTCAGCAGAAGTTTGCTGTACACTTTAATCACCAGATATAAACCTCAAATTACTACTGTTCTTTAAACACCCTGGTTATTCATACCAGAATTTTCAGCTAGTTACTACTACCAGGTTAGGTTTTTGTGTTTTGCTGTTTCATTTGTTGTTTTGTGGTATGTTGTGTTATGTGTGTCTCCCCTCACCCAGTTTCACAAACTTCTAACGTAGAACTACTACAGAGATACACCAGACAATGTTGATTTGGGGGTGTGGGGGTGCATGATACAGTGTAAGGCACACTCTTGGGAGAAATACATTTGCTTTCTATTCCCTCTCTCCTGAAAATAAATTTTATAAACTTAGAATCATTCTACTGGATTCTGACCAAGAAGCAACTGTAGGGTTTTTACTAAATGAGGTTTAGCCTGCTCCCATGTAAATTCCCATCATCTTTGTCTTGGTTTAAGAGACAGGTATTTGCCAAGGAGAGGGATGAACCCCTTTTCCTGTAATCCACTCCTTTTTAATCACTGTAATTTGAAATCAGATGCTTCCAGGCATAAGATAAGGGGGTAGGAATAACAGTTCTTTACTAATATATCTAACAAGGTAAACAGCAGAAACAACAACAGCTATAAAAACTGACNCCACCTTCCGGTGAGAGGCAACTAACTTGTAGCCACAAGTGGTTAGCATAACAATAGGGAAAAATTCCACAGAAAAGAAATTATTCAACTCCCAACAATCTTCTTTCATGCATTCCAGGAAACCCAGCCATAAGAACTGAAGTCATATTCTGACTCATCCAATTTCCTGAAGAGTAGGTTTCTCAATGAGTCAGTCTGCATTCTCAAGCACAGACCCCCAAACCTGGCGAGTGATTCAAGCTAATGGGTGTTATATTTTCATAGTCCTCATACACTCAGTGCCTTCATGTCCAGCTTCATCTTTTACCCTTTTCACATCCCTAGTACTGCTCTGTTCCAAGAGCCTTTGCAGACTAGCTGACCATATAAAGACGTGTCCAAGTTCATTAATGAAATTCTACATTTCATAAAAGCAGCTTCATTTCATGCTGCAGCTTGGATACCACTTTCTCATTGAAACAGACTTCTGTTACTGAAAGAGATCACTGTCACAAGAGCACTTTGTTAGGAGAATTTCTGTGGAAGAATTAAGTTTGGACTTTAAATCATGTAATTTCTAGCACAATTCCTGATTTTAGTGCAACCACACAACAGAAGAGAAAACCAGTTTCAAATGTTCTCCTATGCCATTCCTCTCAGATATATAAAGGACATGCTCTTTTTCAACAGCCTTTAATTTATACTAAGATAGTGTTAAATGCCCTTCTACAAAACAGACACAAGTTAGTTTTAGAAGATTTTTGTCAGTTGTAGTGCTTTGAGCCTATTCTTGCTTAGAGAGATTTTAAAAAAAATTAAAAACCAGGGACAAAAGAAAGAGGGGAGAAAAAAGGTTGTTTCTATTCCTGCTTTTTACTATAAAATTTCAGACACGCATTTCAAGTTATAGATAATTTAAAAGAAGTAAATTGTGGAATAATATTACTGCTTTCCTTATGGAAGTTTTGACTCTTATATACTATAACATAAGCATCTTACTTAGCATTCCCATATTCCTGGCCATTCAGAGTTCTCTCATATTCTGAATATAAGATTCAGTGCTTTTTCTTTTATTTTTCCCCACCATTTCTGCTTCACAAATCTGGTTGCCTTAAAATCACCAACATTAGTCTAAAACAGCAATATGGAATGTCAGAGATGAGAGAGAAAGTTGATACAAAACTCTCTGCATTTGTATTCCTCTGCCTGCACTGCACACTGCATTAAGTTTTCATCCATATGAACACAGTATTCAAGAACTTTTCTTTACAAAAACATGACAAACATAAAAGCAGAACTGATCAGTGCACATGAAATATTTTTGAATTATTACTATTTTAAATTGTTATTTCTCTGTAGAAAAAAACCCCATTCGTTAGCACAAAACAAAAACAAGCAAACAAAATAGCCTGTGTACCCTTAATGCATAATATCTATGCTATTACTATAAGTAATACTGATAGTCCAAGCAAAATTGTTTCTTAAAATTTCCAGTGCAAATAAGTTCACTCAACATCTGCTATCATATTTGCATCACCCAAAAAACCAAAACTGATACTAATTTGAAACACATTGAAATATGCATAGCTCAAAGCAACTCTGGGTGTTATATGTATTTGACTTTCTGATTGCTCAGAAAAAAAGTAAAAAATGTTTTTTCATTTCTCAAGTGAAGCACAAACACTTCCGGGTTCATTTTGCTAGGTAGTATCACTCACAATAAAGAAATCTTTCCTAATTAATATATCTGGAGATTATACTTCTCCAGAATACCAATGAATTGTACCATAAAGTAATGCCAACAGCAGCATTTTCTGATTTTTAAAACATTTTAACTGCAACAGCATGCTTATTTTGTATCATTGCATATTACCTCTCCTCACAGTTTCAGGTGAATAAAACATATAGAAAATCAATTTTAGAAACCCAGAGCGAACCTCCACAAAAAATCTGAAAACAAATACATCTATGCCCAATCTGAAATTATTCACTTTTGCTTGTCATGAGAAAATAATCTGGTAGCACAGTCACTAGAAAAAAAAGAAGAATCAAAAACATAACTACATTACTTAACATTACACATCCAGCAAGAAAATGAAGTGATCCGAAGTCAACAGTGGAAGATCAATTATTAGGGCAGAACACATGGACAATAGGAACAGAATCTAGATTCAAGAACAACTTATAGACAGTAAAAGGAAATTCAAAATAGCAATTAAATCCATAGTCAACAGAAGCACTCTTAAAACCCTCAGTCACTACTTAACTAAACTGCACTACAAGTTTCCCTACTAAAATATGTTCCTCTCCTTGAAGAGAAACACTAAACTGAAAATTTGTGTTCATTTTAATGCAGACTAGAAAAGTAATCCCTAAAACCAATGCTAATCAAGTAAATACTTTTTTGACTTTTTTGATACCCATAAAAACAAAGCCAAGTGGTCAGCAGGCCCTATGAAAGCATTCCAAAAAGCAATGAGTTTTTAGACAAAGAAAATTTAAAAAGAAAATACACAAGAACTCACTAAATCAACATAAGATGATGCAAAAGCTAAGAAAAAACAAACCCCACACCAATAAGGCTACAAGTACAGAAACATATAGTAAACAAGCAGTAGAGCCCTCTTGCTTCTATTTTTTACAGTTCTTAACCATTTTGAAGGTGCAGTACAAATTCTTTTGGGCACTTAGCTCTGGTATCTTCTGCGAGCCACAAAGACACTCCTGCTAGATATGGAACACTTTTTAGTTTCTAATCTATTTTTTATTTCCTTTGAAGTAAAAAAAAAAAAAAAAAGTCTTATTTTTAAGGGATTTATTAATAAATTAGTTACTCAGAACCCTGAACTTGAAAACCACAAAAACCCCCACCAAACAAACAAAAAAAATTTAAGAAGCATAATAACATCCTACTGGGTACGAAAAAAATCTGTCCCTTCACATACCTAGGTCTTATCCCACTAAAAAGGCAGGTTAAAGGAAAGTATCAGTTTTTAAATCTCTATTATATTGGCACATGAACCTAATTAAGCTCAAACACAAAATAATTTCTGTAAGAAAAAGACAATTTAAGCAGTGGGGAATTGAAAAAACGTTCTGTAACTTCTCAAATGTTTCATGGTTGCTCTAACAGTGCTAAGCATTACCTGACTCCTGACAGCTGAAAGTCATCTGAGGTTATCAGGACAGCTGGTCAGCAGGGAGGATACTCAGCTGGTGCGAGCAATCCAGAGATCAATGGATCACTCTTTTAAGACCCCGGGAATTATTTCATAACACCACCAATCTGGCAGATTAAAGGTCCCAAAAATTTATTAGTTTAATTTTAACAAGGATCCAGAAACAGATATGTACTTTCTTAAGTATTTCAGAACGCTTCTGTAAAAGTTGAATTTATTCATAGTTAGACCAATCCCCTTTTGTTCTTCTGTAGATACATCAAAGGGAATCGAGATCTTAAAGTAAAATACAGTAAAACAGGATAGGCAATCGTAGTGATTTTGAGGGTTCTCAGCCAATGCACCAATTAATGCAGTGGGTCTAGTCCTGGCCAAGTTGCCAGTGCACCCAATAGAATTACTTACTCATTTCCTGCTGTGAGATAGGATTAGGAGGAAGGCATAGCAGGCTCAAACTTTGAAGGGTATAAAGAAAACTTTAAGCTAACAGAATTAAAAGAAAAATAAGAAAATAAGAATAAACATTCGGAACACTTCTTCTCCCCCCACACCCTCTTTTCTTTCCCACTGACAACATAAAGAGACGAAACCTGTGACTTTCAGTCAGTTTATCACCTCTAAAACAATCTTTCTTCAGTTCACTTAGGGAGAAAAGTCTCTCATGCCATGGAGACTTCTCTTTCATGGCTTCAATATCACAGCAAATAGCCACCTGGGAAAGGAAAATTTGTTTGCAGTGAAAGTCTCTCCCCTTGACTTACAGCTTTCCCCACAACTGTTTTCAAGGGCTGAATCTTTGGCTAATGGATGGCTAATTTTAAGGATGAGCTGTTCAGAAGCAAAGGCTTTCTTCATGTATCTCTGAGATCATCTCTGTGAACAGAGGTCTTCTTTTTCCCTGGGGGAAAAGGGTCTTCATCACTCTTGTCTCTCTCTGTTCAAACTTCTCATGAGATCACAGCTACTTCAACATTGGCTTGCTTCAGCATGGGTCCTTTTGCTCATATCTACAGTTTGAACGCTCCATCCCCCCATGCTTTTTCATGAATTACAGGGGTATTTCAGTGTAGCATAGTTCATCACTACAGCCTCACAGAAGAATTTCAGCCCAAGACAAAGGCACCTCCTTATTCTCCTCCCACCTGGGATTTGACTCCTTCTTTACTAACCTTCATGTCTCATGTTGCTCCCTCTATGGATCTTCATTCTTTCCTTTTTTTCCCGGTTGAGAGAGGGTTGCTGTTTGCAGGTTTCATGTGTGCACTAAAAGCGTTAATATCTCACCCGGGCCTGTGGATGGTTATGCGATCCATGCTGGGCAGTGGCTGGAGCACTTGTGGTGCAGTATCTCAGGCTGGGCTGGAGGGGACTGTGCCAGGATCTCAGGGGCCAGAATGACGGCAGCCGCTCTGGCCACATGGTTGGTCTCCAGCCGCTGCTGTGTTCAATTCCAGCCACAGGGCCACTCTCTCCATGGGCTAAAGAGCCACCCCTGCTCTCAGCCACACGATCTCCCACAACACGGGGACAGCCCCTCGGTAAGATGACTCAGCAGCTTGCGGCTGGGGCTGTTTACGGTGGCGGATTCCTCGGCAGTCACGCTGGGGTGGGGGGTGAGGCCAGGATCTCGGCAGCCGGCGGCTTCCCCTCCCCTGGCTGCAGCCACGGCTGCCCAGCCCCGGTGAGCCACGGCCTGCAGGGCCTGGCCCAGCCCGTGTCTAGTTACCTGTTCAAGGCTGGGAACAAGAGAGACGTTCGGGGGTTTGTTTGTTTTTTACATGTGTCTGCACTGACGCATGTCTAGCTTTCTTAATGGTTTAACAACGTGCCAATTCTCAGAGCTAGCCAGCTATTGGTTTTGGCAGGCACAGAGGAAGCTGCTAGCAGCTCATCACAGAGAATCACTTCCATAACTGATGGATTTTTCTCTTTAACTAAAAACCAGGCTATGTCAAACCACGACAGTGATGTATGTACTTTATCACTATGAAATAGATTGCTAAACTGCTGCAAGGCAACTCTCCAAGCATTTCAAACTAACAGCAAGAAAATCAGATGTGTTATCTATTTAGGGTTTCTGGAATCCACTTTCCAATATGGTATTTGAAAACTAAAATACGAAAAGTAGCATTGATCATTATTGCCCTCAACAACAGTATTCTGAGTGTCCCCATGTAGCTCAGTGGGAGGTTTTAAGGCCTTTTTTCTCTACTGTCAATGTCACAGAGGGCTGTTGCTAAAAATACCATTATTAGAAGGACTATATGTAGTATGATCAGTATGATATTCATATTTTTTATATATGTATATAGCCATCAAACCACAAGGATAAGAGAACACAAACATATGAGGATATTCATGAATTATAGTTTCATTAAAAAATCCCCATTGTTCCTACAGAAATCAGTATATCCAAGCATCTGAAAAAAATATAAGGCTATAAAAAGCAGAGTGAGCAAAAGCAACTTTTTTTTTCCTTGAGTAAGAATTAGTTTTAATCTGCAGGTTCATTCTAACAAAGATTGGTGACTTTTAGCAAGTCACCTATGTAGGCTCAGCAAGCCAATATAGGTTATTGACTAAGAATCAGGTCATGAATATAGTCAAAGATTTCCTGTAAAAGTGTGATATGATAGCAAAGCAGCCAATTATTTTAGTCATGGACAAATGACAAATGATAGCATAGGAAATAGTCAAACCTGATAGTTAAATGAGATAAAAAGCATTGTTGATGCCAGCTGCATAGCTGAAGGGATGCTTACCTGACAGTCGATGCCATTCACTGCTGCAAGCAAGAAAAAAAAAAAGCAAGATCCATCAACAGCGTTACAATATTTTTCCCTACAAGAATTCCCTGAATAATAATTCTTTTGGATGGCCAAACTTATCCAAACTTATTGTTAAGCAGAAAGCAAATTCACGTGGAACTTACTGGGGAAGTAGTTTGGTTCAAACCACCTCCCAGGAAAAGCACACATTTCTACACACTGAAAAGTATGGCAAAGGGAATTCAGGTCTTGAGGGATACAGTAATAGTTGCTCTTTTCCAAACTTTTCTGGAAACATAGAAGAATTATGCCTGTTAGCTTTATAAACAATAAACTTCGTCTCTCCAGGATTGGAAACAGACCATATAATAGATAATGTTTGTATTACAGTTAATAGAACATTTGTCTTAATAAAATAGAGGCACACAACTAAGGTGGTTTGACTCTGGTACATATTTAAATAAAGGTTGTCCTCACTTTTGTGTGCAAAGCCAATTTTCACAGCAAAATAAAATGTCCTATGGATGAACAAGATCAGTGTACCTCGACAATAATAAAACAGGTACATGATGAAGCACAAGCTTTTGTGCTAGCTGACCTACTCATGAGTACAAATACCTGTAAATCTTGTGTGAGAGTTGAAAACGTATCAACTACGAAGCTTAAAGCAACAGATAAAAACGAACTAAACAGATAATGCTATCTGTCATCTCTTCTTTATGCAAGCCAAGTCTCAGGATATTTTAAGAGCAAAAGGCTTATTTTGGTCTACTTAGAAAGTAATATACAGGCACAGAAAATCATGCTTCTGGAGCAGTACACAAAGAACACAACTAATGACATTCTAATTTTGAGAAAAGGGAATGCAAACTGCAACAGATTTGATCTTTTTTCAGCCTGGCCTACAGATAGTTGGATTTGAAATCTTTGTAACACCCTGTTTGATATAAGGAGAAAAAATGGTCAACCTGAGGGTTTGTTTTTTCATAATTTTGGGGTATATGGATATTTTGATTGCTTAAAAATCTTATATCCATTTTCCTAATACAGTTGCATTAATTAGAAATGCCAGTATGCATCTCCTTAAATGCAGGCACATGATAATGACCTGTTCCTCTGTTTTCTGCTTCTTTGGGGAGTAGAGATTAATACAAAAGCAGTTTCTTCAGCAGTAACAGCACAAGGCACTTTGAAATATTTTAAATTCAACTGATAATTAAGGACAGAAAAGCCTTACACTGTTGAAAGAAAAACTTGAATCAGATAATGTTACTGTAATATTTACTTTAGCCTTTGATAATCTCAAATGCCTAACAATCAGATATGTAAGGATCTAGTAATGGAAGTAAGAAGGTTGGTGTTCTTTGATAATGATTTCTCTTCTGATGGTAACTACCTCAAAAAAACCTAGAATGACCAATGAAAGTCCTGCTTTTAATTTGCATTGTGGGCAGTGCACAGAAGTCTTCTCATATTTATTCTCTGAGTCTAATCCATAAGCATTTTAGGAGTTTAGTGACTTTAACAACCAACAGTGTCTTTAATATAAAATGTCGCCAACTCACCATCTCTCATGCCCTTTTTTTCCCCTGCACTTCATGAGAGGAACTCAATACCACTGAAATAGTCGGTAAACACTTTCCTGCAACAAAGGCACATATTTATCTATTCTTCCTTTCTTGGACAGAGTTAAATGCCCTATGAGGTATATTGCCTTTATCATCGAGAAAATGTGTTTATTGGCATCTTAGCAGAACAGTAAGAATGAGTTACATTATTATGGAAGGTACTACTATGTAATTTATGAACTTCTCTCTCTTAAATGCAATCACATCCCAGAGAACAAGTTTCAGAAATTACATAAGTTTTCACAGAGAATAGAGGACCCCACAATAGCATTATATTTTTTAGCATGGCTTTGGTATTGAATAAAGCTGATTTTAAGTGTGAATACCGGTTTATCACCTATACAAGGACTAATAAATCCAGATTCCCTATATTAAACATACACACATTTCCTCAAAGTAGCTTAATTGCTCATTACAAAATGAGTTCTGCATGATGCCAGCTAAAGATTGGAAAAAGAGTGTTTTAAGTTTTCATTAATAATGTAATATTTCAGTTAACTAAGGTTTTCAGGAAGACATGCATAATGAAAATAAGAGTTTTTCAAGGAAAAACTCATCTTAAACTTAGCAAAAGTAGTTACTGAGAAACGAAATCCAAAATTTTCTCTGTGAGAAATATTTTTTATTTTGCTGTAGCTTTTTCTTTAACATTTCTGCTAGCATTGAAGTATTTCTGATGCATATGGATTCTAAATGTAAGACCTAATTCCTTTGTTCTGTGGCTGGTCCAGAATGCCAGACAGCTAAATGTAAAGTAATCTGCAGAGTTTTCTCCATTGTTTTTCATTTAGCAATTATTCTTTTATAAGGGTCATAAAGGCAACAGTCTGTAAAATCTGTTTCAGGTTTTCTTGCTCAATTGTACTAGTCTTGGTGTTTTATTCTTTTTATCAGAGGCTTGTGTCTTTCTTTTTTCAATTAGAATTCTCTGAATGATTCTTCATGATGTGGAAAGTCTTCATCTCTTCAAGGAATCTGATTCAGTTAACCTAAAGTGACCTCAATTTTGAGCACAATAGAAATAATTTGTTTTCTTTACCTCTACTTTTTAACACAGTCATGCTTAGATGATCTTTTCTGGTAACCTCAGTAAGAACTTAAAAAGGGGATTTAGGTAAAACATTATGGGAAGAGAAAAGCTAATTGAAATTTCAATAAAAAATTAATTGCCACATCCCACTACAATAAAGAGGTCAAATCATCCTCTTACACTCATTGTACACATTGTCAGAAATACTTTGATGCAGAAAAAAGACCGGTAATGGTACCATTGATCTTGCATTCATTTGCTGTTGGGAGAAGGGTAAAACAAAGCATTTATTAACCCTGTTCTCATCCCAGCCCTGTGAACTTACTTGGAGGTATATGGAATGTCCTGTTCTAAGCTATCAGATGTACACTGTTCTGTATACATTTATAAAGTCATATAAAATGTAATTCTGAGATACACCACATTATGAATTTCTATCAGCTAAGTCAAGAATGGTCTGGAAAACTCCCTCGAAGCTTTTCCTGTATTTCCATATCTTTTAGACACAGTATGATGTCTGTAGTTTCCTGTCTAGTTTCTCCCACTAAAATAGATGTTTGTTCATTGCAGAGGATACTTTTGGGAATACCTCCACAGTGTTTGCTGTTTGCTGACCTAAACTAATCCCACTCCCATGGTAATGTCATATCCTTGACACTGATGTTGGCTGTTGCTGTCAGGATTTCTGATGGATCTTGATATATTTTTCATATAGCAAATATAGAAGTGTGATCTCTGTAATACTAATGGTCCACTTCTACTAGAACCTGAATGTAAAACATCTGTGAACCATTTCTCATAACTCAGCCAGTTATCTTTATATTTTGTGCTAATAATAGAGTTCTATCTTTCACGCTTGATTAATCTGCTTACAATAAATGCACAACTGCAAAATCAGTAATTTTCACCCAAGAATAAACTTTTCTTGAATCTTAATGATATCAAATTTGCTGATGACAGATACAGTTTTGTGAAATAAGTTTTCTTTAAGCTCCTTTCTGTCCAAGGAATAATGTCTAGATAGAACTAAATGAAGTATATTAATTAATTTTCCCAAAATGTTATTAGAATCTTCACATATATACTTGCATTTCACCTGAATGGTCTCAGTCCATTGCAAATATAAACACTTTGTTGTTAAATGGAAAAGAAAAATGTTTCTAAAATTATACTCAAATTCTTACACTATCTCTGAAGATATGCTCCAATATATTAAAAAAAAACCCTAAAGACACTGAATTTAAAAATATACCAACTTTATTCTGTACCATTACTTTATTGTTTCACATGACTTCATGCTGCATTTATGTAGAATTAATTTGTTAAATGTTTGGGTTTAAAACAGCCATTTTCTTTTTCATTTTATATAAATTAGTATGTAATGTTCCTCTAGAAATTTTTGTTCCATGATGTTAGAAAACATTTAAAATTGCAGTATCTGTAATTAGTTTTTTTGCAGGGAAGGCTTTGAAAAGCACTGTCTAGTCACAAGCATCATGAATGCATCATTGAGTGGAGTTTCATGTCCTTGCACTAATGATTTCAATTTCCTTTTAGAATCTTACGGAGCTGGCAAATACGAGTCTCATGCACAAAGAAACTAGATCTGAACCATTAAGGTAACAGAAATTTATTCTGAATTAACTGATGCTGAAAATTACAATAAGACTATATTTTTAGTGTCTTAGAAATTTTGCCTAAGTACCTTCAGAAGCTGGACTGCATCTAGACTGTGACATAAAGATCGTCTAGAAACATCCTCTTGAAAAATAATGTACAACTTTTGGAAGCATGGCGTTTTTTAAGCCAACTGTGTACTTTCAAACTCTGTTATTTGGACAGTCAGTATCCATGCCATATACAGAAAATCACACGTTGTTCCTAAATCAAACAGAAAAGATCAGAGGTCAGAGTGTCATGGCTTAATGACAAAGGACCCTCTCAGGAGTCAAGCAGAGTTAATTAAGAAAAGTATTTTCTTTATTCTTTTTGAAGAAGGACTAACATGTTTTGAAAAGGGTTGAGCTGAATAGAGTGGAACTTTGAGTGAAATAGTATTGAAATTGTCCTGTCATTTCCAGCTTGACATTCAAGACTGAATCAGCAGCTAATTGCCTGCTATACCAGACCCCGTGGGGAGGACAATACTGTGTTTTGTGGGTAAGAACTTTTCCAGGCTAAAGAACAGGGGCAGAAGACCAGCAACTGGAATTAGCACATATTTATCTCAATAACAAAGGGAACAGGGAATAACAAGGTGATTTTGCTGTAATCACTGGAAACACACTTTTCTGCTCTTTTTTTCTTCCATTGCTTTCCCTCACTTGAACAAAATCTGACAACATTTTCACCTCAGTCTGCATTGAAAAACAGGATGAAGTATAGAAAAGACAATGACTCGCTGCATTATCTTATGTTTAGGGGGAAAAAAAAGAGTTTGGAACTCAAAAAAACCCAAAAACAACAAAACACCAAACAAAAAAACATACTGAATGAAACTCAGCAAATTTTCTTCCCAATTTGTTAAAAGTAGCTAATCTTCAGTTTTTTTCAAGTTTTAAGCCACAACACCTTCCATAGCTAATAAGCCCGTTTCAAGGAGAGAAATGTGGGATTATGCTTAAACTTTAATTACACTTCCCCAGAAGGAAAATCTGCCTACTGAATAGAGAGCATATTAATGTCTTTACCAAGAAAGCCTTTAATAGATCTTTAATAGATTTCTAGATAGTGTATGAATACTAGGACATTGCTGACTTCACTGGGAGCAACACTAGAAAAAGGCAGAAAATCATACAAAATTTCAGATTCAGAGAATCAGAGCAGCAATGTTGAGGAAGACAAAGAAGGTGAGGAAACTAGAAGAGCTATATTAGAAGATTTTCTTTAAGCCTTTTAAGAACTTATATTTATTTATGAGCACAGGATGATACAAATTAAGAATGGCTTTAAGAAAGTCAGTCCTACACTACACTGTCCTGAATAAAGCAAATTTGTGTCCTAACCACTATATCTTCTAAGGCTACAGAGAAAAAATAAATCTGTGTTATGATTTACCATGTAGCCAGGGATGGCCAGTGACTTTCCAGATGTAAGCATTATTGCAAGGAACATTATTCACCATGCAAGCTGAAGTGAACTGATTCACTTTTCTATTGACCAATCACATTAAGAAAGACAAAAAAGTTTTAAACAATTATTTTATTTATACTTATACATTCTTCAGAAATGTCCTGGGTGTCAATACTTACCCTTAAAGAATATATGTACAAAGTCAAATTATAAGTAAGGAGGCAAAGTGGGAGCATGAAATATATTTCCAGTCCCTTTCTATTAAAAAACTAACCATTTTTTGCTAGTATCTTTGCCAGTTCAATGGAACAGTAGCATAACATGCTATCAAGTGCAATCAATGGTATTTGCTGGCATGATCATTTTAATTATGCATTACAGAAATATAGTCAATTCTGGAGGATCTTTATACTTGTATTCTCAACTCATAATTATTTCAACAGTTCCATATGTCATAATTTGATCAATTGAAGGGCACAGGAAGCCCTCGTGTATACATTACAGTGATGCAGTATCTGTAATAAAAATGCAGCACGCAGCAATCTTCCTCACTGCTGCTTGCAATATTGTTTAGCCTTTGATATTAGAACTGACATTATCTACCTGGTGATAATGGCAGGTCCTGCTATCATTCCCTTGCAAGGACTAACTGAACATAATGGCCAAGAAATAAAACTATGAGCTGGTCCCAAAAAAGCTGTGCCTGCATGAAATAATTTCCTCAATAGCACAGCACTTGGATTTCCATGAAGGGATCCTGAAATCAGCAGGGTTTTTCACAGACAAAGGGTCTTTCCATCTTGACTGTTCAACTTGAAACTTCCCATGTAGCATAACTGAACCTTGACTATGTATTTTGCAGGTTCTTCCATAGGAAAGAAAAAATTGTCATTGCTCTTGCAGTACTGGTCTATGTTTATCATCAAAAGGGATGGGGGAAGAGATAAGCTGCCACTCAAGTCACAATTCGCTGGAGATGTTCAGGGCTTCAGAGCATAAACATGAGTTTGCCAGTCTGAATTTGAGTTGGCAGCAGCACAGCAGTGACAGAAAGCAGACTGACAGCAAAAGGTGAACTGTGATGTGAAGATCTAGAAGGTGTCAGCTCAGGGGTGGTATTTAGTGATACCATCTGTAAATGGGAGCAGATGAGGTGGCCTGAGGACAATCTGTAGCAGATAGAGGAGCAAGAATGAATCTCAGAGCTTTAATGGAAGCTGAAAGTAGATAGAAGCTGAAAAGAAATGCTGCTTGGATAATAAGTTTAGAAAGAAAGCTATCAGTATATACAATACTAGTCCAGATAAAAGAGCAGGGACTTGTGGATTATAGTATTTGAGCAAAAGGTTAAGGTCATGATACCTGAGAAATTTTCCCAACATTGTACTGCTGTCTTCATGTAAATGGATACAATTTCTTCAGGGAAAACAATGAAGTATTTTTAAAAGAAAATTGAAAAATCATAATTGAACATAGCCTTGCAATGAAAAAAAGCCAAAGTGCCCATCTATGCACAGCCCTCCACCTCCTCAGTGAAGATCAACTTGATATGGGCCTTTGTATGTCAGATATGGTAACAAATGATGTTTTACTGGCAACACTTAGTATGTGTTACCATGTAACTCATTAACAGAGTTAATGTGGGCTTCGTTGTCTCTCTCAAGAACTAGGATTCTGCATTGTCTTTCCAAGTCAGTGCTGCAACACTGTATGGGAACAGGTGTTCTGGGTGATCTCCTCAAAGACTTAGGATGTAGATTAGGATCCATTTCTGAAAAAGGAGGTATTAAATTTGTCTCGCTCATATTCTAGGCAAATGTACTAACTACCAAATTATTGTGGGAGACTGAGACCACCTTTGTGAAGGAATGAAATCATCCAAGAAGGAAATCCAACTGCTAAATCATAATAGTCTTATATAAAGTACACAAACTTTGTGGAAGAAAAGAAGGAAAGATATAAGCACATAATCTGTGTTTTTCATCTCCCTCTAAATGTGGAAGCACTTTAAATGATTCAGTCCTGTACATTAATGTAGAAAGGCCTTTTCAGTCTACGACATACAAGTTTTTTTTGTTGTTGGATTTTAAATTGCAATGTAATATCAACTTAAACACCCAATTAAACTAAATCAAAAGCGAATTCTGCATTATTTTTTAAACTGATTCTTTCAGAGTGTTAACAAATACTGTTTGGTCTAAGAGGCCTTCCTGTTCTCTTTTTCCCTAAAAATGTCAGATCAAAACTAAAAAATGTTTTTGTGTATGCTGGAATTTAAGCATATTTCACTATCCCTTTTTTTGTTATTGATGAATATTTTTTCATTAGAAACACTGCTGAAAATTAACAATTTTGCGTGGGTTGTCTCTTAGAATTATTAACATGGAAAAGAGAATGAAACCACACACTGGAAGGTAAATTAAACCGTCCACTAAGCATTGCAAGACAGGATTGTATTGTTGTTTTTCCCCTGAGAAAAATATTACTTCACCCTTGTCATAGAGCTTTTACCTCTGTTCTTTCAGTTCACTGACATCTTGATATGGAAGACCTATAGCAGGAGCTAAAAATAAAATGTACTGTTATTTATTTGAATCAGCTGAACCTTTGTCCTATGAACAAATATGGGGGGAAGGGGGTGGGGAATATATATTGCAATCAGAAGACATCTGATGGAAAGCAATGCTAAATTTAAAACCTCCTATATTTACCATTAGCGAAATATATTATGTACATCACCAAACTATTAGTGCCTTGGACAGTGATAGAAAAACATCATGGCTGTTATTTTTAGCTAAAGATATGCTAACAAACATCAGTCTTGCTGAAAGGATGAAACAAATAAACTACAGCACTGTATATAAGTATCTAGTAATGACTTACTATAAAGTAGTAAAATCTTAACAGGCTTAGTTAAGCATTGAGATACTCATAAAACATTTTGCAAATCACTTTGGCTTGGGTACCAGAATGTAATTATAATCCTCTAAAAACAGTTTTTTTCAACTTTGCATGGATATCAGTATGACAGAAGAAACACAGCAAATGGCCTACCAAATTCATGTTGCTAATAAATAATGATTGGATTTTATAATAAATATTTTCTCTATTCCTCTTAACATCTTTAGCATTAGAGAAGATTCTAAAACTCTAGGGCACTGCACTGTAGAGTTGGATTTACTTTGCCTCAAAGTATTTCAGTTTTAATTTTATTTTAAACATAACCCCAGTATTTTATACTGGTCTGCATAGACAAGATCCCAGAAGATGTTTTGGTATTCCTCCTTGACACTCTTTGTAACAATCAAATTATTCATTCTGCAGTGGATTATAACTGTCTTGCAGTTATTTTTCTCTTTTTTCATCCTTTTTTCTTTTTTTTTTTTTAAGGTTTTGTTTTATTTTGTTTTTTGTTTGGGTTTTTTCTTATCTTTATGCGGCTAAGGAAAGACAAAAAGAGCAAAAAATGCTAAAATAGTATTTGAATATGTCAGAAAGAGTAAAGACATCAGCTGTGCTGGGACAACTGTGGAAGAGCATTCATATGCAATTGTAATACAGATTTGGGACAGAGTTCAGTCACAAGCCAGGCTCCACTCAAACCTATGTTTTACTGCCAGAGGAAACAACACTAGACAAAAAAAAAAAAAAAAACAAAACAAGAAAAAAACAAAAAAGAAGAACAAAAAAAATACAACAACAACAAAAAACCAAACCAACCAAAAATAAGATCTTTCACACAAACAGAATTAATGATCCAGATTCGGATGGAAGCAATCCGAGTTCAAATTTCATTAAGACCCAAAGTAAAGTGATAGAAAAGGCACACTACAGGAAATTTCATAGTACATTTTGTATAACAGTAAATTACTCATTGTTACCAAAGGATCCAGAATGTGCCTACTGGGAAATGTCCTGTATTGCCACAGATATAAGTTTGAAGATATTAAAAATCACGCCATTTTCCAGACCTTGGGTTTCAGATCTTTAGAGATTTATTAAATTTTGTTCCAGACAAGAAGACCTTAAGAGACACTTTTATCACAAAATCACTGAATTAATGAGGTCAGAAAAAGTCTCTGAGATCATCAAGTCCAAACTATGACCAAATACCACCATGTCAATTACAGCATGACACTGAGTGCCACATGCAGTCTTTCTTTGAACGCCTCCTGGATTCCAGTGCCTCCCTGGGCAGTGCATTCCAATATCTAATCACACTTTCTGTGAAGAATTTCTTCGTAATGTCCAACTTAAACCTCCTCTGGCAGAGGTTAAGACTGTGTCCTCTCATCCCGTCATTGTTTGTCTGGGAGAAGAGACCGAGCCCCACCTGGCTACCCCCTCCTTTCAGCCATTTTTAGAGAGTGACCAGGTCACCCCTGAGTCTCTCAATATCTCTAACAACCCCAGCTCCCCCAGCTGCTTCTTATAGGACTTGTGCTCCAGAGCCTCCACAAGCTTAGTTGCTTTTCTCTGGGCACAGTCCAGCACCTCAATGTTCTTCCTGAATTGAAGAGCCAAGAACTGGATACAGGACTCAAGGTGTGGCCTCACCAGTGCTAAATACAGGGCAAGAATCCCTGCCTTGGTCCTGCTGGCACACTATTCCTGGCGCAGGCCAGGATATCATTTGACAATTGCAAAGACCCTATGTAGGAAAGCACGTTTTCAGGTATGAGGGGACAACCTAAGAATTTGTGTGTACAACCGCAAAGACAAGTCCCAGTGATGAGACCAAAAGACAGTTTTGACCAAACTTGTTTTCCTCATGTGGTAACTGCACAAAAAGAATGAAGACTGCTTCTGGTTTGACACTGACTGGAATGTTTCCAGTTATGTATGGGGAGAAAAATTCTACTTAGTCTCTTTTTTTGCTCTTCTGCCATCCCCCAACATAACTCCCTGAACTACTTGTCACTAAATGTGTGTTGCCTAAAAATGCTTCGAACTCTGTCGCTCCTTGAAGGAAAAAAACCTAAACCACACTGCATGAGGGAAAAAGAAATAGTATTCAATCATTATATAACAAATCACCTTTACATTTCCACATCAGCCTCCAAGTAAAACAAAGATCTATCTCTGTTTCTTGTCCCATTGGCTTGCATCACATCTTGTTTCATGCCTCATATCCTGCCTTCGTTCTGTGCCTCTCCCCAGTTCTTAGGGCAGCAGAAGCTCCTACTCCCCATTGAAAACTCCTAGACTTCCTTATTGAAAAAAATATTGCTCCAATTTTCTATCTTGGAAATTAATACATTTTCTCACTAAACTGCTGCTGACTTTCACCCATTCACACTGAAAGTCACTGACATTTCCTGCATCTTTCTAAGTACTTTTGTCTATCCATTTTTCCTGGAGTTTCCCAGAGTAAAGGAATTTATTTATGTTTCATTTATTACTAATCTGTTTATAATTAAACTATGAATTATCTTAAAGTTTTTCATTCCTCTATAGTATAATGTCTATAGGTAGGGTATTTTCCAGAGAAACAAAAATGCATTTAAAAATGGTTAGTTAGCAGACAAAATTGAACTTAGCAGACAAAATTGAATCTCTAGATTTAGAGCTTATCCTTGCTTTACTCTATGCAAGCAGAAAACAATAGCCACCAAAGAGCTCCACAGTACTGATTGTAAAACACTGTGCTTTAGACTGACCAAAGAAATTTTTCACTTGTTTAGATATTTCAAGTTGAAGAAATCAGTATAATTTGCACTAATTTTCAGATAAAACAAAAAGTAAATAGTATAGTTTTAAAAAAATTCTAGCATAAAATAAAATTGTTAAAATACAAAAATGCATTGCAAGTTTTCAAAACATTTCAAATACTTTGAAAAAAACATTTTAAAGCTTTATCTTCAGGGTATAATCTAGGACAATGTCCATCTTGTCTTTTCCCTTTGCAAATGGATTTATCCTCCCTTATAAAGCTATCCATGACTTGACACTCACTGAAGTATCATTTCTGCAAGACAAAGGATAAGAAAACATAAAATCTTTTCTAAAAAACCCTAATGGTTTTAAGATAACATAAAAGGCAACTCTTTAATGAGAGTTTTCAGGTGCTATATGCACACATGATAAAGGATTTCTACAGTTTTTATAAGGTTAGTTAATTAATATGTCTAGCAGGTACATCCAGTTGATGAGTTGCTCCAGTAACTCACCCTTGGATCAGTCACTCAAAGTTAGTCCAGGGTCTTCTTTGCCCCATTTCTTGTTATGTCTCTTATATTCTGGTGCAAAACGAAATGCCTTATTAAATGTCCTTACCAAAAATGATATGTCCTTATCAAAAATTATTTTCTTAGGAAAAAGACTAAACAGAATTTTAAAATGCTGTAAGTAAAGGTTAGCTTATTGTGAGAAAGGACAGGAAAAGTACTAGAAACTATATAAGTATATATTACAAATCTACAAGGCTACAAATATATGAAAAATATATAACAAGCTAAAAAATCTTAAGTCATCTATGATAGTAGGAAGCAGACATGACTTACCACTATATTCTGCATAGGTATGTTGATTACCCTGACTTCTTTGCCTGATTTTGCTACTCTTAATGGTCTGCTGCAGATACCCTGATATGCTACAGCTTTTATAAACATCCCCAGACCTTTAGGCCACTTGTTAAGCTTAATATGGCCAGATTCTTATGGCTATAACAGCTCTTTGTTCATTTTCTATTCTTATTCTATTAGGGAGAGAGAGAAAAACGTATATAAGTTAGGCTTTTAGTCTTTTCCCCTTAAGAGGGAAAAAAAAAAAGAAACCAGAGAAGCTCTGTGGAAGCTTGACTAGAGAGCAAATAAAATAAAATATTGGTTTTTTTGTGGTTCAGTTGTAATTAATTATTTCCATTTAGCTAGATCAGAATTAGAGAATGATCCCTTCTTTAAGTGCTTAACTTTCAAAAGGGAACTCAAATCTTAAGTTAGTCACAAACAATGGTGCCTCTTTACTCCCTTTAAATTATCATGAATGTATTTTTGTACTTTGGTTTTACATTGGTCTTAGTACTTTCCATGTTACCCTCCTTTCCCTTCCATTTTAAATCCATTCAAAGATTCTTGTGTAGAAAGTCTGATGTGAGTTTTGATGCCATCTATTTGTTGAAATGAGAAATGAGAACATGAGTAGACAAAGGACAGAAAAAAATTTAAAAACTGCTAATGTAAAGAATTTCCAGGAATGCATGGGGATCTGAAAATGGCAGTGATTTAATTTCTAATATTTGTGTCTGTTTCAAATCTATCCTTTCTCTGGACTTTGTTTATATATATGTAAATAGCAAAGAATTTTTATTCTGCTTCAAAATATTGTAAGCTAGGAAGAAACATTCAAACATTTTCTGACTTACTAGCTGCAGTTTCAATCTCTGCTATTGCTTGTTACTCAGTCCACATTTTCAGTATTCTTCATTATGCATTGATCAATGCACTGAATTGTGCCACAGGTCACACACAATTTTGTATTGAAATTACAAAACACAAAGAAATATGCCTGCTGTCTGAATAACTAGCATTTATAGAACATTTGTGATCCATACATTTTCACAGACTTCACATTGATGACTGACACCATGCAACAACAATTCAAACAAGAAAACAGCATGACAGAGAATGACAGATTTATTTTGACATAATTTATCTTGCTTAATGTTAAAGTTTTTCATATGAGCAAATTCTGAGCAAGCAGAATCCTAAATACTGGTAGTAAATTTATATTTTCATTTCAAACACCCGTTTTGATGGTCGTTTTCATCTTTCTGGACATATAGTGTCTTCTAAATTTACTCAAAAAAGTCAAAGTAATTTTAAATTTTTTTTTTAAATATTGAACATATAAACACAACTTAAGTACAAATACCAAATAAATCCATCTAACAAGGTGGCAACTAGACAAGTCACAGCTTCAAAACTCTGGTTTTCCTTTGTAAATGATAAGGGGTTTAACATCCCTTACAATTTATACTAGCACTTTCCTTGTACAAAACTTATGATCTTATTCACTGCTACTACAACTATGACAGAAAACATGACTGAACCAACACAGAATGTACTCATTTTGGAGTTCTCAGAAAATGATTATATATGCAGACATTATAGTAGAGTGTCAGTGAGGAAGATACCGAATAAATAGATATATAGTTTTTCAACTTTTCTTCCTCTTGTCAAACTGGGTTTTTTTTTCATAAGCACACAGCTGTGAATTAAATGTAGTATCTAAAGCCTCAAGAGTTTCATTTCTCTTTTCTGGCAAAACCCCCGGTTTTGTCCTATAAGTGAAAGTTTCCTTTAGCTATTGTAGTTTTTGGACCCATTCCTGTGCATTTGAATGGCCTGCACCTTTGTCTGTAAAAATATAGCCTCTGAATCTTAGGCAAAAATAATTTTATTTCAGTGTGACAGTGAAACTATACAGACAGAAGTATCACTAATTATTAGCAGTGCCCTTTTACATGAGGATGAAGTGCAGTAGAAAAGTTGAGCCAGTTGATAAAAGTCAGACATAAAATACACTAAAGAATACCACCTAATTCTTGTTAAGGTTTATGATTTTATGTACTATTTACTCATTATTTCTAGTATATTTTTAAGCACATCAAATTAACTAAATCAGGAATGGCTTCAGCTTACTGATAAAAAAATGCATAAAAATTCACTAAGAAATAAATAGAGGTATCTATGTGTAGCATCTTGAAGATTCATCAGGATGATTAGTGTTAAAAATACAGACTTTGTAAAAGGGAAAAGGGCGTTGGCAGTTCATATCTTTACAGTATGAAGAAAATTTTAATAGTCAGTGACTGATTAATAAAATGCATTTCCTCACCACTTACTCTCATGTTTCCTAAAACATACATGATTAGCAAAGGCTAACACTTCTTGTTTTGAACAGTACTTGAAATCCTAAAACTATGCATTAAGAGTATTTCAAATAAAATTAAACCTTTAGGTCAATGTAATAGTATAACCCAAGGTGGCAAACAAGACTCTCACTGGTGCTCATTCATTCACCCCTGCGAGTGAATGGGGTGGGGAGAGAATTGAAAGAGTAAAAGTAGGAAAATTTGTGGGTGGAGATAAGGACAGTTTGATAGGTAAAACAAAAAGCTACATTCACAAGCAAAACAAGAAATTCATTCACCATGTCTCACTGATGGGCAGCAGGTGTTCAGCAATCCCCAGGAAATGTCATCCTGTCCTTCTCTTCCCTCATCTTTATACTGACCAATGCACCCACCATATGCTATGGAATATCACTTTGGTCAGTGGGGCTCAGCTGTCCCAGCTGTGTTCCCTTCCACCTCCCTGTGCACCTCCAGCCTCCTCGCTGGTGGGACAGTGTGAGAAGCAGAAAAGTCCTTGACTCTGTGCACAGCTCAACAGTAACACCCCTGTGTTATCAATACTGTGTACAGCACATATTCAAAACCTTGACTCATATCAACTCCTTTGGTGAAAGGCAGCTTTATCCTAGCTGAAAGCAGCACAGCTAGGAACAGATTTTAGCTCTGTATTGGTAAAAGAGGTCACATCCATTATTTGGGTATTACTACTACACACAATTCTAACGGAGAGGTGATCTTGAGAGAGATTCAACATCCTTTTCAGGAGACTCTTCAAAACGCTCTCACCAGAATTTACTTCTAACTGTACTGATACAATCCTTTCCTTCAAGGGACCTTTGGAACAGTTACCTCTGGCATGTACAACCACTCCATACTTTTAGATTTTTAGGCATTGAGATGTTAGATAGTGTGGGACTGAACGAAGAATAGATAAAGTGTTTTAGTCACCATGACTAATGGAACTCTAAACAACATGGGCCCAGTTTTGACAGTTGTTATGTTAAGCAGAGCTAACAAGAATAGCTTAGTCTGTAAAAATGTCCTGGTTTACAATTCAAAATGTATTCTATCACCATCTGTTGAAACAAGAGAAGGGCTGATCCTTATCTCTATGGGAGATATCTTCTGTTAATGGGCCATTAAGACCTACTGCCGGACTGATAAGATTATCTCTATGAGAAATCCCTTCTGTTAATGGGCCATTAAGCCCCACTGCCGGACTGATAAAAATTACATCATCCCATTGGGAGATGATCCAGCCACGGGGAAGAGCCATGCCTTTCCTACCTAAATAAAAACCAAAATTTCAAACATCAAAGCGGTCTTTTCCCCTGGATTCCAGAG
>VXBI01006996.1:151072-164669 GCA_013397375.1 Toxostoma redivivum | reverse complement strand
GCTGTTTTGTTTTTGGGGGGGGGAGGGGGGGGGGGCAGGGGAAGAAAATAAAAGAAAAAAAGCGCCATAAAATACATAGCTACTCCCCCTCCCCCACCATATATTTGCCTCAGTACAGCATTTACAAGTAGATCTATGAGACAGCACTATATCCATTGCACTTTCTTCTCCACATAATTGCAAATAAAAGTGAGATAAATTTTAATTTTTTTCCAAATAATCATATAAAAACTGTTAAGAGACCTAAGCCATCACCATGGCTTAGCTAAACAGCCAGTGCTTTCATTAATTCTGGGACCAGGAAGTGGAGAAGCAGATAGTCTCACCCTGTCTCATTAGGGAATGCTTCTTACAGATTTGTGGTGCTGTCTCTGAAGAAGTAAATCCTGTGCCTCTTCAGCAACGTAATGTCAGTTTATCAACTCTGAGTGGCAATTTCCACTTGGTAAATTAAATCTATT
The DNA here is from genome assembly GCA_013397375.1 of Toxostoma redivivum. NCBI lineage: Eukaryota > Metazoa > Chordata > Aves > Passeriformes > Mimidae > Toxostoma > Toxostoma redivivum. Next base: position 164,208 of record VXBI01006996.1, on the reverse strand, counting down.
TTGCAATCTGTTTCACTATATTTGCCATTCAGGACAGTAAAATGGGTCTGTGGGAAGTATTTTCTTCTAAACAATTTATGATTGTCATTTCATTTAATTTATCCACTGATATTTTAGGTGGATTCTAATATTACTATTCAGATTCGCAGCTTTTGTCATTCAACATGTACCTGGAATCGCACTGGATTAAGCTCCTTTCCATATAAACCAACAGCAAACACGGGTTCTAATGATACAGGCTTTACAAACCATTAGGAATTGAGTATTACTATGCAAAATGGACACTGCAAAGCAACTTTCTGGATCTACCCAGGACACACATTTGCTGGAGAGCAGACAGAGCAATCTCGCAGAAGCATGATCACTTACAAAGCCAACTTACCTTGCATTAATGAGGTACTGTGCTAAGCTGATGTTTGCAGGGGATCCTGTGATTGTAACTTGTCGTTCTGCGGAGCCTTCTGTGGCATTAGCAATCTTGATCTGCGCTCCTGACATCTGCCTGATTTCATTTATCTTACTGCCTTGTCTGCCAATAATGCAGCCTATTAACTGGAGTGGGACAAAGACTGAGATTAGTGTCACAGACACAAGCAAAAACCACTTAACTGCAATCTGTAGTATTGCTAAAAACATGGTTATGAGCAGCTCAGTAGCAAAACAAAAAGATTTTTGCTCCGCTGTTTGGAAGGAATCACTAGTGCAGTCTATTGGCTCTGTGGTCATATGCTTCTAGATCCAGTTGTGCTGCTACATGGTTTAGTCATTATCTTATTTCTGGTATTTCAAGACTATTTCACTGTCTCCCATGGCAGAAAATGGAGTGTGCTGTGATGTTGAGAAAACCAAACCACAGCCCTTCCTGACTTGCCAGTGGCAGCAGCAAGCCAAGAGCAGCAGCTGAAGTCAGGCTGACCATCCACAGCTGCTGCATCTGCACCTTTCCAGAGCACTGACAGCCCTACACCTCCCTGGGTACACGTGGTTCTTGCTTGGCCAGGTACTGTGCATTAAAGTCAGTGGGATTTACAGCTCTCTGACTGCAGGCAGAAGCAGGCATAGGAAGAGACTGAAATTTCTCTACCTTCCTTTACAGAAACTTACTAAAACTCTTATTTTGTGAATAGAACTGAGCCTTGTATGTGTGTGCATGTGTGTCCCAGGGTGTTGCTCCTCCAGTATGGGGATCCCCCAGGAGCAAGTGGGCACGGAGCCAGCAGCTGAGGCTGAGAGGTTTTGGTTTCTGTAAGGGTGATGAGGGGGGGTTTGTTCTGTGTTAAGGAAGGATGGGTGCTGAGAAGCTCAGCCATGGCCAGAATAAGTAGAAAATGGAAACTTTGCTCTACAGGTCTGTTGATGCTGGGATAATGTTGCCAGTTTTGCAGAAGGATATGCCAAGATGTAGAGACTGCCTTTCTCTTCCACTCTCCCTGCTCTTTCAGGCCCTGACATGTTACCCTTTGTGAGACTCCAGTACTTGGAGTAACTGGCCAGAAACAGATTCACGTTGTCCAGACATTTTATCAAAAGAAGAAAACACCTCCAAACGCAATCCTTGCTTCACACTCAGGGACAAACAGAAAGCCAAAGAGGATACCCAGGCAGCTGAAACAAAGACCAAGCTGTGACGAGCACAAGAGGAGCAACCACGAGGGGGGGGAAATGGGGTGGCAGGAAATGCACACAGGATTTCCCATCCTGTTACAACAGGAGGGCCTTGCCTGTCCTTATCCCAGGGATCTCTCTCAGTGTGTGACTACACATGCCAGTGCAGAGGACTGGTGTGAGCTTCACCAGGAAGCCTCTGGCCTGTCTGTGTGCACCAATGTGCACTGGCTACCTGTGGGCAGCACAGGGATCCTTAAGCCTCTGCTTCTGATGCCTCAGTCTCACCGGCCTCCATGGTCTGCAGAGAGTAAAGCTGGCACAGGAGAGGAGAGCACCAGAGCACAGGCAGAGAAGGCACCTGCTGGGTCACACAGGACACTGCCACTTGTATGTGCTGGGGGTCCTCCAGTGATGCCCAGCTTGTCACCCAGGTGGGTCAGTGCAAAGAATGTGCCGTCTCCTAGCTGAGTTTGAGTTAGGTAGTGAGGATTCAGTTCACACTGGTCAAGAACACTGGTGATACTGGTGTCTGGAAGAGAGGTTTGGTAACCTTTGGCCTGAAGCTCTCCAAAGTCACCCTTCATTGCTGTGACAAAGGATGCTTGGACACCCTCTACAAGCTGTGACACGGCCTACAGCTCGTGCAGAACACACAACTCCATCTGCCATGCAGGAAGGACAGTAGTGCTTGGGCTCTCTCTAGGATGCCTTTCTCATTACATGTTACATACACTGAAATTTGAGCACTATCTGAGTATTCAAGAGCTGATGTGTTCTTGAAGAAGTTCAAGGGACATTTGGTTATGAGCATTTGGTTTTACATAAAGACACCTGCCTGAGATGCCTTGCTCTGAGATGGAATCAGATGGAAACTGCATCCAAACACCTCTGGCCCATTTGGGAAAGGATCTGGACCTACCACAGACTATACCAAGCCTACTATATACTGTAGTCTAATACTATACTTACTAATAAATATTAACATCAGTGGCACAGGGTCCAGGAGGCCTGTCACTTGTGGTGTCCCCCAAGGTTCAGTGCTGGGCCCAGTATTGTTTAACTTGTTCATCAATGATTCAGATGAAGGGGCAGTTCAACATGCTCCCTGATGACACAAAGGTAGGAGGAGTGGCTGATACCCCAGAGGCTGTGCAGCCCTTCAGAGAGACCTTGACAGGGTGGAGAGAGGGGCAGAGAGGAACGTTCTGAAAGTCAACAAATGTGGGGGCTGACCTGCTGGAAAGCAGCTCTGTGGTGAGGGACCTGGGAGTCTTGGTGGACAACAAGCTGTCCATGAACCAGTAGTGTGCCCTTGGGGCCAAGAAGGACAATGAGATCCTAGGGAGCATTAGGAATAAATAACAGTGCCCCCAGATCAAGTGGAATCATCCTGCCCCTATACTCAGCTCTGGTATTTGGAGTGCTGTGTCCATTTCTGGGATACTCAGGACAAGAGTCATGGCACTCCTGGAGTGGTCCAGAGGAGCGCAACAAAGATGAGTAAAGGATTGAAGCACCTCTCTTATGAGGAAAGGCTGAGGGAACTCGGCCTGTCCAGCCTTGAGAACAGACAAATGAGAGGGGACCTCATGAATGTCAGGATCTGAAGTACGGAAATTTCCACCTGGATGTGAGGAAGAACATTTTTGTTGTGTGGGTGAGCAAGCACTGGGACAGGTTGTCCAGAGCGGATGTGGAGCCTCCCTCAATGGAGATATTCATGAACCATCTGGACACAATCCTGTGCCATGTGCTTTAGGATGAGCCTGTTGGAGCAGGGAGATTGGACCAGATGACCCACTGTGGTCCCTGCAACCTGACCAACTCTGTGATTCTTTAAATACTTGTATTATTAGTATCTATAATATACACATGTGTACATACACACACATAGTATGTACATGTATATGCATATATATTTTGACTCTCTCAAGACTTGTTGGGAAGAGCTCACATCAGATGTGCATCAAGGCCAGTAGTCTGTCTCTGACTGTGGAAGTAGCCCGCCCTTAGAAGGAAAAAAAAAAAAAAAAGATAAAACCAGTGTGAGGTATAAAATAAAATTTCCACTGGTATTTCAAGTTTCCTCCTAAGGCTTACAGACCACCTAAGCAGTAGCTGCTATCTCTGTCTTTATGCTCCACAGTCCATCTGTCTGACAATTTATTTTTGAACCTGTTTCTCCTTTTGCTGTTCAAGGGCAATGGCAGCGAGTTGCAGAGCTTGCTGATGTTTTGTGTGTAAGTATCACCATTTGTTTGTACACCCCAATATTTCAGCTGGTGTACCCTCCTTCTTGATCTGTGAGCACCAGGTAAAAATGGTTCCCTTTCCACTTTCTCTGCACCACCTGTGTCTGTCCTCCACAGCTTCAACATACCTCATTTCTCCTTGTGCCAAAAAATACTCCAAAAAACCAACCCTAAAACACACATTCTGCTTTTTGCCTTTTTCTAGCTTTACTCTGTGCTTCAATAAAGTTCTGCTGGCAGGAATGGAAACAGGACTAAGTCAGGAGTCTGAACGCTTAAAGGGTGGGATTTGAAGGTCTCCTGTAATTCCTCCCACCTCCAAATTACTGATGCCAATAGTTCCTCCCAATATGCTATGGGATCTCTGGTTCAGGTATCTCTCTTCCATTTTTTTATCTTCCCCATAATGCTAAATATCAATGCTTTACACACACACACACACACACACACACACATATATTAATTTATTTATTTGTTTTCCTGTAATGCTAAAGCACTGACATTGACTGCCACAGGAAATGGCATGGAGATTTTAAACACTGGCAAAAAAGAATCCGTTTTCTTTCTTATAATGTAGTGCTTGTGAAAAGGGCCAAGAATTAGCCACTGCAGCTTGGTATCTGCTGTCAGGAGCAGAGGAGTTGACCACACCTGTCCACAGGTACACACAGCAAGTTCATTTGCTTTGGCACAGCCTCTGCATTAGCTGAGCAAGCAGATGCTCATCGTGAATGAGACTCTTCAATCTCTTTTCAGAAAGATACTGGGCTGGAACTCTTAGTTTCAGGTTTGGGTTGGTCTGTTTTGTGTTTTTTAACTAGAAGGTCTGGGGCAGACTATAGGGGGAAATATCTCTTGAGGTAGATTATAGTTTTTTACAAACTTGCACCAGGGCCTGGAAAAAGATGCTTAAATACTCTGTAAATACTTAAAAATACTTAAATACTCTGTATCCCTTAAGAACAAAACACTAATAATGTTAAGAAGTTTCCTTGCCACAACAGTGAAAATCTGGACCACAATACTTGCAAAGACTTGGCAATAAACCATGTAGAAAACTGAGAAGACATGTGGGCTGCTCTGAGAACATTTTATATATGTGGGGCCCACTCACTGGCAGGGAAATATTTAAGGGACCATAGGGAAAGAAAGGCAATTCTTCATGTCTGCCATATCCATCTTGGATGGATGGACACTTCTCTTTCTATTGAGTAGTGATCTGATTTACAGCTGCCTTAAAATGTTTCTGGTGCTTCTGTGGGGTAAATTGCTTTCCTGTTGCTTGTCCCTAACTGACTCTCCCACATATATGTAAAATATGCCTAATTTTTAAGAGAGATTTTTAAGTTATTGGTTTGTTCATTTACTCTCAATGGATGTTTTGGGGTATTGACTTAAGAAATCTTAAGACATCTGTTATCTACACCCAAGGGTACCATCTCCTCTTTCTTTTAAGGTTCTTTTAAGGACCTGTTTATGCCACTTTTTTTTTATTCTGGGATTTAGGTGAAACACACTTATATTATGCAACTTTGGCAGCAGTGGAAGGACAGACAAGATCCAGCAAGGAAAGAAAGGCAACCAAATGCCCCTTTAAGAGGCTTTGATGAGCAAAATGAGATATTGGATAAGGACAAAGGTGACTTCTAAGATGGACTGGGAGAACTGTCCTCTTTGTTCTCTTTTTGGAGTGACATAGAAGTTATGAAAAAACCTAGAACGGCAAATCTTCTGAATTCGTTATTTGGAGAGGAAGCCTCAGCTTTTAGCACGTGGAAAATAACTTTCTGTAAAACGTATTTTTTTTTTTATTCTCCAGTATTGCTTTGCTATTGAGCAACTGCAATTGTCAGCATACTGTATGAAGAAAACAGCATGATATTGTTACAGAAATTATTAATATAGAAAACTAAATTTCTGTCATTGCCTCAATGCCAGAGGGAGTGAGGAAATTTTATTTTAATATGAAGCTATGTAATTTGTAAAGGCTATTAATATCTATTTGCTGTAGACTAGGCTAAATTCTCATCTCTTCATTGTCTTTATATCTGATTTTGCTCTATCATGTTCTTACTGAAGTCTTCTTATCATTATCTTGGTCTTAAAAAGTATGTGAAAGTATGTAGCACATGTAGCTATACACTGATTTCTCTGGTAGCTGCAAAGCATGTAGCTGCAAATCTCGTGGTGTTCTCATGTGTCCTAGACTTTTACACAGATAAGCACAAATGATAAGAAAGCAATGGAACTAGTGCAGCACAGGGGATCCCTGGAGCTGGAGCAGGCAGGGCACAAACCATGGGCAGCTTCAAGGCTGCACTGCAGTTCCATGCCAGGGCCTGCAGCTTCCTTCACCTTCAGCCAGATAAACAATCACTGTGCCACACTGACAGCCTGTCCATCAAAACTGGGACTAGGAGGTGCTTATTGGGAAAGCAAAGTCAAATTGTCCATGCAGGCTTTGCTGCACAGCTGCTGCTGCCTCTCCCACCCTGACCTCTCTCCACACACAGCACCTGATTGATGGTGCTGGTGCCTTCCCACCCTGCTCCCTCCCTGCCTCATTTCTGTCTGACTCCCCCATATCCTCATTTCTCTTCTAATCATTAAGTTTGTAAAAGACCTCTAAGGGCATGGAGCCCAATGATTAACCTGGCACCGTCATTTCACCCCTAAACCAAGTCCTCAAGTGCCACATCCACAACGTCAATTTGAACACTTCCACATGTCCTTTTGAACACTTCCAGGGATGTTGATTCCATCACTTCCCTGGGCAGCCTGTTCCAATGTCTGACTACTCCTCCAGTAAAGACATTTCTCCTAATATCCAACTAAACCTCCTCTGGTGCAACATCCAGAGATTATTTCCTCTTTTCCTATCACTCACTTGGGGGAAGAGAACAACCTCCACTTGCCTACAGTCTCTTTTCAAGTAGTTACAGAGACCAAAGGCGTCTCCTGAGCCTCCCCTCTTCAGGCTAAATAACCCCAGCTCCGTCAGCAGCTCTTCATGGGACTTGTGCTCCAGACCTTTCAGAAGCTTCACTTTCCTTCTCTGGACTTGCTCCAGCACCTCAATGTCTCACCTGAACTGTGGGTCCCAAACTGAACACAGCATTTGAGGTGTGGCTTCACCAGAGCCAAGCACAGGGGGACATTCACTGCCCTGGTCCTGTTTGTGACACCACTGCTTATACAAAGAAATAAACTTTTGGCACTGGGCTGCCTGGAGAGCAGCCCTAGTACATCTGTGATGGGGACATGGGACATCAATATGCATGGTCATACTGGGAGACCCCAGGGAAGGCACCTGCAAAACTCCCAAGCAGTTCCTGCTACCCGATAGGACAAGAGCCTGTTCTTCCCTCTGCTCTGCAACCCTGGGTGTGCACACACACAGACAGGTGCTCACAGAGTTCAGGTCGGCAGCACCGACCTTTTGCTCCTCTAATGCACACCTTGACACCACGAAAACATCAGAACTCCCTCTCACCAGCTGCAGAGCTCCTGCAGGCTCTTCCCAAGCCTTACCTCATTTTGGCCTGGCTTTGCTCCTTTAGCAACAACAGCAAGACACACACTGCATAGCCAGAAAAACTTTCTATGAGAAGCATTGTGCAGATTTGTGTTTGCTTTTCATTGACAGTGCTGAGCTGGGCATTTCATACCTCATGGATGAGAAATGATGATTTTAAAAAATTTTCTATTGCACTATGGGACCCAGGGCCAACTTTCTCCCTCTCTTTCTCTGCTATGAACCCCAAAAGAAGGTAAGTCAGAAGAGTGACCTTGGATTTACATCTCTGATGGCAAGAGCAACATTTGCCTGAAAGTGAAATTAAGAAACTTGTGCTGTAAGGATAAAGAAGGTGCTCCTAAAAAATTCTTAACATAAAATGAATCCGGTTGCAAAGCAGGAACTGATAAATCAGTAGAGAAATTTTAACATAACAGAAAGCTTAAGAAATCACAGCACTCACACCTCCACTTCTTTGTGATTCTGTATCTTTGTCTTACTGTAAATCATTGCCACTGAGTTTAATAGGGCTTGCACAATATTGTAAGTATCTCTTAAGTAATATAATTGCTATTTGTGATCTCATGCTTCAAAGCTTTTTTTACTGGAGGGGAAAACTTCCATTTTCCAAGTGACTCATTTGTAATGAAAACTGAAAAAAGACTACAATCCTGTCTGCAATGAAATTGAATTAAAGAGGAAGGCATTTCTATGCAATGCCCAGCATATGAGTTGGGCATTTTGAACTGTTTCAAGATTCAGCACCATGTTGCTCAAGGACACTGAGGGTGTCGATCACAGCTGACCCAGAGCTGCTGGAGCAGGAGTGTTTCGGGCCCATGTTTTTTAAATAAATCCTTATACTGCACCTTTACATTTCCAAAGTAGCTTTATGGCTCAGGAAAAATGCCATCTTGGGTAAGTGTGGAGTTCAGTGGAGAAGGGCATGGAGGACTCCAGCCCAACACACAGCACACGGAGCTGCAAGTTCTTCCACCCCCTTTGGCCCCTCTGCTGAGACCACCTGTGCCAGTGCCACCTGAGAGATGAGTTTTGGGAACCCAGGCTTTCATGAAGCCAGAGAAGCCCCATGGCACTGTCACCAAGGGGCAGGAGAGGGGACAGTCACTCTTGCTGCTGCCATCCAGCACTTCACCAACCCCTTGCACCCCTCCCCACAGACTGAGAGCTGCACAGTTTATTCTGGTGTTTACAGATCAGCCAAAGATCAGAGGTGTCCCCACTGGTGGCAGAGGAGTGAGAGAAGAGAAAGAGATACGGACTATTGGTCCACTTACATCATTGGGAATAGTAAGTTCATGGGAACTGGTTGGAGTAGTGGCATCCAGTCCTATTCAGGGGACAGAGGGAAAATGTTACGCCAGCTGTTTGCAAGAAGGGCAAGACACAACAAATGAAATTTTAAAGAAGGAAACATACAGAAAGCAGAGGTTAAAAAAAAAAGAGAAAAGAAAGGAGCCAAGAAAAATAGTGAACTGCTAGTGAAACAGAAAAGACAGCAAAGGATGCAAAACTCAGAGGGCTGGACTAATTTTAAATGAGTCTTATTTTAATTAACCTTTAACCCACCAAAGCAACAAATGTCACATGAGATTCCACAGGGTTATTATAAAAAGCTTCTAGAAAATGAAGGGTTCCCTCTAAAAATAGTCTCCGAAGCTTGTTTTAAATACATCAATTAAGAAATTAATGGATGGCTGGAATTGGACCTGTCTACTAGGAATTCTAGAATATGGAAAATTAAATTGGATGTCAAATAAACAATTAGTTGAACAAAATACATATTTATGAAAAATAACAAAAAAATTAAAATAAGGATGAAGAAATTAACCTAAGAAAATCTGGAAATTATATGTGGGATTAGTTGCCGAAGAAACGTTGGGAAGGGTAATTTTGGAAGGGAAATGGACAAAGTACTCTAAGCTGCATACATTTGTTTGTAAATTGGGTGGACGAAAGGAAAATGCTCAGGAAAATGGAATTACTGCTCTAACACACAGTAACATTACAAAAACATACATCTCACAAATATAACCAGGAAAATATTAAGGAGCAGGATGTTAATGACAAGAATAAGGAAAATACAAAGCTAGGAAAGGCCATTTAGTATTACTTGTAGGTATTTTATCAGATACATCACAAAGAAACAAAAGTATGTTTTGATGTCATGAGTCTTTCTCTTATTTTCTTTTTTTTATTGTATACTGTGAAGACACGCCAAAAATAGTAATTTCTAACTAGGATATAAAAAAATTTCAACAAAAAAGTGACTAATTTTATTTGTTTACATTCAATTATGAATTGCATAAGCTTATTTCACACTGAATATCAAATAGTCAAGTTGCTCACAGAATTTGTGATGTATGTGATAAAATGTTATTTGCCATACAAAGCATGTACCAGTACAGATGCACTTCTGTTCTGTGACGTTTTTAGATGCCAAGCATGTATGTTGTAAAGTACAGTAAAAATCTTCATTTGCAGGCTTAAGTGACTTCTCACTCTTCAATCAAGAATTCAGCCTCATCTTTATTAAGTGTGGAGCAAATTTTAAGTCCTTAACTAAATTTCCATTGCATTTTGTAGCTATATCTGTGTTATCTAGTAGGAAGTGAGGCACTTGTTCCAGCAGAGATGATTATAGATGCTCTCTACAGGAATTTTGCTTTACAGGAATTCATCTTTCAGCATACCATAGTTTCTTTAACTGTGTTAAAGAACTTTAACATAGTTTCTTTAACTGTGTTTCTGTGTCATGATTACAAACTGTTTTCCCATGTTTGCTTCTCTCTGATCCGTGTCACCAACGTATGGACAAGAAGCACGCCCAAGCACTTCCCTCAGAACCAACTGGTACATACTGTATGGTCCACAATAACTTTGCAAGGACTGAACAAAAGAAACTCAGGGCTTTTAGCCAAGGGCACAAATGAAGCAGTTGTGATTAATAAAAGTAACAAACAAAGCATGTTTTAGTAATGATGAAAGGAAATGTAACAGAGGCACGGGAGGGAAGAAGAGAGATTAATGTGTAAAAACAGAAGGATTGCTGGTCATTGACCACATTTATTATTAAAATGATGTAATGACCACGGGAAACAAAGCTGTTAAGAAGAAGGACATCCCCAGGGGGTCATGGGTACGTACCAGGGAAACCAGGGGTGGTCTGCCCAAGGGGAGTAAAGGGGGGATGCTGCATAGCCAACTGGTGAAGCTTGGTCAACTGCAGGGCAGGATGGGAAATTAGAACTAACCAATCAAATGGAATTATTTCAGAGCAGAGAAACCATCTTATGTGTTCTAAAACTGGATTAATTAAAATTATATTGAAAAATAAAAGGTTTAATCATTCATTCTAATCTACCGTAGAGAAAAAAAAACCAAACTGGTTATAAATGACATCTCTACTGTTATTACATGTAATGGCTATTGTTAATATTAACTAATTACTGTAGAATTACATATTAAAAGAACTCAAATATATCACATGCAAAAAGACCAAGATAACTGTCATTTGTTCCTGGGCCATTGTACTTTCTAGCAATTGTTACACAAGGTGAGAGATACAGCTGGGCTAATACTTGGCTATACAATGTGTTGGCCAGGAAAGGTGTCCTTAGGCCATGTCTTTATTGCTAACTGTAGAAAGCAAATGCTGCCCAGAACAAATAAGAGGGAGAGGAACAAAAAGGGAGTAATTTACATGTGCTGGACTCACGTCTGGATGAGGGATGGCATACTGCCCCTGAATTGTGAATGCCTGGAAACAACAAGCATAGTTAAGACACAGGTTAGTCAGGTGGGACAAGCAGCATTCTTTTTCTCATCAGAAAAGCTTTTCATGGCCCCTCCCAGCAAATGCTACCTGCATTGCTTTCCACACTGAGTAATGTTTAATTGTCTTGTGCTGCTTGATAACCCTTGGCACAGTACAGAAAGGTCTCTGTCAGGCTGCCCATGTAGCCCTTGCAAGCAAAGAACGCCAAGTGCTGCTGCCCGAGCTCTGATGATCTTGGCCCTCAGCACCTCTCTTTAGTCCAGCTCTGTCTACCAGGAGCAGAGCTGAGGACACTGAGGGGGTCAAGGAGCACAGGGGGTGGCCAGTGACACCAATGCTCCTAGAGAGATGCTGATGCCAGAGCAGCAATAGGCACAGTGAGGAGGGGACAGACCTGCTCAGGGGATGCCTGGCCCTGTCCTCCAGCTCCTGACTGCCACATGTGTGCAGGGCCATGTGCCAGCCAGCTCCGAGCCACCTCGTTTGACAGCCACAGATGCCAAGTGCCAGCAACAGTGTGCCCTGGGGCACCTCACAGAGTTCATGCCCAGGCTGCCGTGCCACGGGTAACTGAGCACCTGAGCACTGTCCTGCAGTGCCTGGGCACAGGGTCAGCAGGCCAGTTTGGAGACAGGAGCATCGTGGAGACCCCCAGCATGGTGGGTGGTCTTATCTTCCACAACAAGCCAAGTATCCTCCCTCCAAATCCAGCCACTCTGCACCACAGGACCAGTGCAAGGGATGTAATTTCTGGCACCATTTCTGGCATCACTGGGGTGAGGTGTGGGGCCAAAAAAGCACGAGTGAGGAGGGATAGGGTGGCATGCCTCGCACAGCCCTTTTTCTCTCCTGCTGGTCCTGTTCAACTCTCTGCAGCGGCTTACAAAAAAAAAACTACAGAGAGTTTATGATTTTCTATTACGTATGAAAGGAATGGCATGTCAGAAAAAAATTAATGTGCTTGTGCTTAGACAGGCAGGAAAGCAGAAGGACAAATTATAACATAAATATTTGTAGTGGGAGAATTATAAACAGGAACAGAGCTGATTAGCTTAGTTTGCAAAATGCTTATTTGACAAAAGGCCTCTTAGAAAGTAATGAATCCTCTGCAAATGATAAAACAATTCATTTAATGGAGTTTGGATATTAAAACCTTTGATGTCTCAACTGCATGATGCACATTTCTGCAGCAGAATTTCCCTTCTGGAGCAGAAACATTTCATTTAATTTTTAAATTAGTTATAAAGCCAGGCCATAATCTGGCAAACATTATGCACATGAGCAGTTTTCAGGGAGAAGTGTGTGTACCAGGCTCAATGGGAGGTTCATGGGCAAACATGCATGAGCATCTATAGGGGATGGGCATCACTGATGGGTTATAAATCACAAGAAAAGGTTCTAGTCCACAAAAACAAGAGATGACTGCCATCACTGAGTCTAAAGGTAATGTATTCAAGCAAGTAAAAATTGTTTAACTGTTTCACCACATGAGGAGAACCTGAGTGGGAAGGGGCCCTGTGTCAGTCAAACACAGTGGCAGCTTTAGGGAGGTTACAGCTGGGTCCATGAGCAAACAGTGGGTTTGGAAACCACACTTTGGTATCTGAGTGTCTGTGCTGGATCACAAGTGTCTTTTCTGGTCTCAGTCATACTTGAAACCCAGCTGAGAAAAGATCTCTTACATGGCTGGTTTCCAAGCAGTGGTCTGCAAACCAGCAAGAGCCCATCACAAAAAAGTCACCAGCAAAACTAACAGGAGTCTCTCCCCTTCCCTCATCATTCTGCTCCCTCATACTTCCATGTGTACATAGGAGGAAGCAAACAAAATGGAGAAGTAACAAAAACAATGATCATTCATTGCTCAGACCAGGCTTACTTTGCTTGATAGTCCATGAAAACCATCAAACCAAAATGAACAAGATGGGCCTTGAACTTTCTTGCCCAGAAAAAAAAAAAAAAA
>VXBI01006996.1:44541-150974 GCA_013397375.1 Toxostoma redivivum | reverse complement strand
CAAAAAAAAAAAAAAAAAAAAAAAAGGAAAAAAAAGAGAAAGAAAGGTTTTAATTTCTCAGGCTGCCAACAGGTCATTTGATTGATTTAGCTTGAGAAAACAGTCTCTGTCTGCTTTACCCCTTGTCAGGGTAGCCCCATGTTTTTGGGCTGAGGGCCGGGGCTTGCTAAGCTCAAGCCTGATTAGAGGCTACTGAGACATCTGTCCTGTAATGTTCCACTGAGCACATGGGCTCATGGATCTACTTCCATCAAAGTCAAAGGCAACTTCCCTACTGATGTAAGTAACAGCAGGGATGACCTGGTCTGCCCATCTTCCTCAAGTGTCACACTGGTAAGAGACATAAAGCAAAGCTGCACCCTCTGAGTACCCATTTAAACATCAGTGTAGCACATGGGGTAGAAATTTCCAATTTAACCATTGCACATGCTAAATAACAGCAGGGACAGAGCAGGATAGTGTTCAGTTTCCTTTTAGTTTTGTTATGCAGCGCAGTATCAGAGAAGCACAAGAGAATTAAAAGCAATACTTAGAGTGGAAGAACTCCAAATTCTTAAGGAAAACTAGAGATTTTGCTAATGTTACTTATTGTACAAAGTGTTAAACAAACAAAATCCTTTCAAGATAGCCATGATGTAATTTAGAATAGAAAAATAACTTCTAATAGCTTAGCTGAAAGGTTGAATGGAACTAACAATGCTAATAATTTTTTTTTAATATTTATTTCCACTAATGAAACCTGGTTAAAGTGTTCTTCCATACTGGTGTCCAAACACACCTGAAGCATTTTCTTAAAAATTCTGCTTAGTCACAGCACACAGAAGGTGTCTGCCTCTTACATTCTTTCTCATATCAACAAGGTTGCATTAGAAAAGTGAGAACACTTTTTTAACTGATAAAACTGAAAATGACAAGAGCTATTAGACCTGAAAATAGGATAGTTTAAATTATTTATACAAACTGCTCAGCACCCTCTAGCAAACCATTTCAATGCTTTTGAGTAATCATATACAGTCTTTGAAGGCAGTGGCAATTACAACACTGGTAGAATAGGCTGCTGCATATATATACACACACATTTCTTAAAGGAAAGCACTGCAGTGCAAACTTACACATGAAGAGAAAATTATCCTGAACTTTCAGTCATAAACCAGTTTCTGGCACATTATTTTGCATTTCAATTCAGCTTTGGTCACTAAGGAAGCAGATTTCTTGTTCTGATGACAACAAGTAACAGTAGTAGGCTCATGACTGAGCATGGTGAAAACTACTACATCCAGATTATGAAAATCTGGATATAAATCAGAACAAATCATTACAGTGTAGAAGGTAAAACTCTGAGACAAAAAAAATCAGAGACAGTTAATGACAAGGGCTGTCAGAAGCATTTTGGCATATGCTTGGGAGGTGCAGGAGCTTCCGTATACACCAGCTGTCACACCAACAATGCCAGCAGCACCTTGGGCACTCAGCCCCACCAGGAACTCCATGTCCAGCTTCTCATATGATCTCCAAATTGCCCGAGGTGGGACACAGTCTGTGCCTTCAGCCCACACCCTGTGACAGGGTGATGACCTCGGATGGGCTGATGGGGTGGGAGGGAGAAACTGCCTGCAGATGTTCCACTGTGAAGGTAACTGGGTAATTGCTTAGAAAGAGACCTTGGCATCACCGTGGGGAAAAGATCTGTTTGGGTGAGGGTGCCTTACTGCCGGAGAGGCTTTACATATGTTAATCCTGAGTAGAGAGATGTCTGCCTTCCTCTAGGCTGGGTTCAACTTGCGTTAGGCAGGGTTTGCAGTATCTCAATCCTCCACCGCTGCTTGAAGCTTGGTGGCTGCACAGGTCCCCTTGTGACCCTCTCGTGGTGTTTTTAGGGTATTTATCAGCTCTGTTCATCACTGGCTCTTCAGTGAAAGCTGCATTCCTCCTGCAAAGGATGATGGCAGAGCATTCCTGCTATGCCTCTGTTACATGCTGCAGACCCATTTCAGACATTACTAAAAAACATAGAAGAACCAATTGCATGTGGGCTTTTAAAGGCAGATGAGAACCCTGACTGATACAGCTTAAGGTGAAGGGGGAATCATCAAAACTTCCTTACATAAAAAAGAAACAGGAATGCTGTTCTTGTGTTACCAATAATGCTGTTCCACACCATGATTGGGAAGGTCTACACTTGCATATAAGTAGTTCCAGCTACCTCAGAATTCCATTGCTACTTGGTCCTGAGGGACTACAGGCAGTGGAAATTATATGTGTGTAAATCCCTACTGCAAAACACACTAATTGGTTCCAAAAAGTATTAAAACTATGAGAGAAAAATCACATTTTTCATTAGCAGAAACATCCTGCTGTTTCATCATCTCTGAAAATTGACAAAACTGCTTTTACTGCTAGTGAAGCTGCAAGTTAAGAAAAAAAACCCCAATCACTACAATAAGCAGGGATGCCCCACTCAATGAGCTCCTGATTTAGACACCTCTCAATCTGCAGAAGGGAAAACTTTTTTTAATTACAGAAATGAATGTTAAATCTTGTATATGAGATCGTCACAATTTTGTGTAAAGTTTGCAATGCAGTGCTCTCCTGTCCTGCAACTGTAAGCACACACAGTAGACAAAGCACATCAATACTATACCAGGCAAGAAAGAGTAAAAGTTGAAAACTAACAGGCGCTGGCTGAGGCTGGGCCAGGACGGTGTGGTTTCCAGCTGAAGCCAAAATGGTGTCTGCTCTTACCTGGCCACCTGCAAAAATGATAGGTGCAGAGGCAGGTTTGGGACGGTAGGGGATGGTGGCACCTTTGGGTGGGGACTGCAGACAAAAACACAAAGCAGTCAAAATGCAGAATGAAGCAGAGCTTGTATTAAAAAAATGTCTCTTTTTATAAATATTGGTCACCTCAGACAACAAGGCATGCAGATAACCCAGGCCAGCCCACCCTGCCCTCCACCCCATCAGACCAAAAGCACGCTAGAGGGCTCCTGTCTGGGCTACAAGGGAAGAGCTGAGGACCTGAGTGAATGGCCAAAACAGGCAATGGTGACACCTGTGGTTTCATTACTGCCACTGTCGGATGAAGCTATGCAGCTTCATTAAGCATGTTAAGCATTTCAGGAAACATGGGCACAATTTTGAAAATAGCCAATGGTTTGGAAATTAGGGACATTTTCAGCAAGGGTTAAAATGCCCGGATTTCTATATAAATTTATTTTGTGTCTCATTTAATCTAAGGGCTAAAAAACTGCCATCAAAATGAAACTTACTGGTCTTATGCAATGACCTGACCCTAAGGAAGCAAAAAGTCCTGGCTGGTCAAAATTATTTCTATTTTAAACAAGACATGGATGTTTTCTGCCCTATTCTACATCAGAATAAAATTTGTTCCTTTCAGAATGACTGCAGCTCTATGCTGGACCTGGTTGTTGTTCGACAATATTATGACAGCCTTTGAGTGCTAAACCTTGCTGCAAGAGGCTCTCAAACACCAGGAAAAGCAGAGTTTAACAAAGCCTCTGGAAATCCCTGGCATGGCAAGGTCAGGCAGTGCCCCAGGGGAACCCATGGCA
The DNA here is from genome assembly GCA_013397375.1 of Toxostoma redivivum. Classification (NCBI taxonomy): domain Eukaryota; kingdom Metazoa; phylum Chordata; class Aves; order Passeriformes; family Mimidae; genus Toxostoma; species Toxostoma redivivum. The sequence continues at coordinate 147,402 of VXBI01006996.1, read as the reverse complement.
ATTGACAGTTATTAATAATGTGTTTGAGCATCTCCTGAGTGAGAAGGGACAGGCTGGATGCCTACTTACCTCCAGCATCACCACGCAGATCTGCTTCACACACTGGATGATGGCGTCGGGAGTGCCGGATATGGTCACCGCGCGCTCCGTGGAGTTGGGCAGCATGTCCCCTGCCACCTGCACCTGGGCTCCTGTGGACTTCAGCACAGACAGAGCGAAGACACTGTCACTGCCATGCAGGCAATGCCACCTCTCCAGTCATACACTGATACAACAGAGGGGGTGCACCGCTAAACTTTTTGTCTTTTCTTTGCTGAACGTGGTAGAGCATGTATGGAAACCCTGGACGTGGATTTGGCTGTTCAAGCCAGTTTGCCAACACTACCACTCTGGGGAGGTTAGTCCTCAGTAGCTGTCAGTGAATCAAACTGGGACCTGAATTTCAAGTGAAGCATTTTAACCCTATAGACGACAGACAGCTGCAATGCTGACTAAAAAGTGAAAAGGGTAAAATGAAGTACTCTTCAATATTAAAAAAATAAAAAGAAAAAAACCCCAATAATTCAAGAAGCTCGGCTAATCAAATGAGTCACTCTTTAATCTACTAATAAATGCCTCTTTAATCTACTGACGGCTGACTTGTGTCTCTTATTGAAATTCCGGGCTTCCTTATGCTATATGGTACAGAAGCACTTCTAAATCATAATTAGTGTTGATTAAATATATGCATATCATCAACTTTTAGCTCATTAATAAACCCAAGAAAGTAATGAGACTGTTTTGAGGATTTTTTTGCTCTGTTTTTAAAATTTGATCGTGTGTGTGTTAGTTAAAAGAACAGCAACAAAACAAAGCCAAGGAAGAAGAAAATACAGGAGGCCCAAACAACCTTTGGCATTATTACACAAACATAGAAGACCTTTTCAGTCAATAGAAAAAACCCCAGGCTTTCGATGATAACTAAGCTCTTTAACATATTGCATAAAAGATCTATTCCTGACTGTTATTGCAATGCAGTATTTGGGCGTTAAAACACAAGTTTTTTCAGTAACCATTGACTTGGCATCTGCCAGCAAAGAGTTAATTTGCTTTCCTGCTAATTATACACAACACATGTGTTATCCTTCTTTTTAAAGACTGATTAATGTACTGATTTCATCTTCTGTTCACTAGTGCTGTTTAAGACCAAAGTAACAATTCCAGGCCCTATAACAGGCTTTGGAATTTCACCATATTTTCATCAATTCCTCTTTTTTTTAATAATCTTATGTCAAAAATAGTACTGCAACCCTACATGTTCCTGGATGCATGACTGAACACAAAAGACCACTCCTTTTGCAACTGCTCAATGCTTGTGTGATGATGAAACTAGACCACGTCTTGGGCTGGATGCTCCTTGATTCCTCCCTCTTTCCTGGTATTTGCTTTTTAATGAACATTCCAGGGTATCTGTGCATTCAGCACAAAAGACTGCCAAATACCAGAGTCATTTATGCATTTACAGTGCTAATCTTGTTTACTCTCTGGCTTTGGTCATATATCAGTAGCAACAAACAAGTAATATTTTGTCCATCACCCTTATGCTTAGGAAGATGTGCAGTGTGGCTTCTCACTACATTAGCCTTATCAAAACACCTATTTGGCCAAATACTACCCTTTTACCAGACTATAGGCAATTGCTTCTGAAACTATGCTCACGAGGATAATCACTGCAGTCATTTCATTTAACCAACAGACCAATCTCACCTTTATAAAACCTATGTCCTGAGCACATTCCCACAGTGCTCTGAGTGGACTTACCAATATTGAATATAAAATTCAAAGTATGGATTTCTGTAAAACCTAAAGCTAAGCAATCACTAGCACACAGTTCACACTCGTGTCTGCTCCTATTTTAACACAACTAAAAAATCAACTGGGAAGCTCCACAAAACTTACTGTCTTGATCCACATTTTAGATTAAAAAAAAAATGGAGTTTCAACTTTGCAGAGCCTGTCAAAACCCTTTTGTTTTGACACATGCAAATTAAAAAAATGGATCAACATGTTATCTTAGTACTCAACACTTCATCCCATGTTGGAATGAATTCAAATTCAGAAGGAATATTGTCACTTCCTCCAGAACAACAATCCATTTTCTGAAATGTCCTATTCAGATTTTCTCTATGTAACTGAGCATGTATCTGATTTTCTTGTATGAGTGATTAAAACCACCAGATCCTTGGCTTTGCATGTGCTATATTTTTACAGTCATGCAAGGAAGAGTTAAAACAGGCACTGTATGGTACCTTTTGCATTTTTTGTTAGACAAAAAAGTGGCTCCTAGCATGATGAATGAATATCTCCAGCTAAAGTCTAGGCTAAAACTAAATTCTACATGTGTTTGGAATGCATCAAATCAGGTCACCTGTGGCCCGGTGACATTACGGAGAAACAGGGAAGGAGCACGAAAATCACACTTTTCTAGAAAGTAGGAATCTCCAGTGCTGCTTGGGCTTTTCTCTGACTGTAAGGGTGGTAATTAATTTGGAAATGCCTGCAACTCTTTGACTTGGGGTCTTCTGAGTATTACTGGGCAGGGATCTGTGCTGGAAGAGAAACTTGAAGAGCCATTTGTCACTGTTGCTTTGCTTAACTGTGCATGAAAGACTTTATATGTTGTAAAGCTGTTTCTCTATTCCACAAATGGTCTTTAGTGTGAAGGAAAGTACAAGTCCAGCTGTGCTGGACTCCTTGCTTCTCCCAGAGCAAGGTTTTTCCAGGTTTTTCAGTTGACACATGCTCATGTTGATGTGAACAGCAAAGTGCAGTGGGTGATGCTGGCAGGGCACTGCAGTAGGATGCTGAGCTAGCCAGTGTCCCTAGCACACGTCCCAAGACTTACCTCCCTGATTTCTTTGATTTTGGAACCTCCTTTTCCTATAAGGGATCCACACTGGCTTGCTGGGACGACGAGCCGCAGTGTTACGGGTGGTTTGCTTGTCACTGAGCTGTTTGTCATCGAAGCATTTATGTCCTGTAATCACAGTGTCAGCAAGTGTTAGCGGGGGATTTGCCACTCCTGCTGAGCACTGAAGGGCTCAGAGCAAATACCCAGGCTGTCTGTGGAGATCTGGAGAGTGTGCAACCAGCTGTGGCTGGTTCTTACGGTAAGGAAAGCCCACCACAGCTCTGCCGGCGATACTCTGTAAGCATGGAGTGGCTTGTGGCAGAGGAACCCTTCGGATGTCTGGCATTGCAAGATCTGTGCTGTGGGACCAGAGGGCAGGACCAGGGAGGAGGAGGCAGCCAAAACAGGTGGAAAAGGCAAAGAGGCTTTTGGATTCACAGGCTTCCAAAACCTGTTTCGGTCCGTTTTGGTCTCTTTTTCACCACCTCAGTTAGAAAACTTACACTGTGTAATATGTCTCTACATTTCACATGTCTCTTCCCAGATTTGATTCAAAGGAAAATGATTTAAAAAAGGAATGACAAAGAACATGTGAATGATCTGAAGCAGAGAAACTCAGATGATTTTGGTAAGTCTTCTGCCACACTCTAGATTTAATTTCTCTTTTGTAGCAGGTCCATAAATATTCGTAGCACTACACAATTTCTAAAATCTTTTTCATCATGGTTATGTAACCAGAGTACCAAAAGCTCAGCAGAACAGTAATTGCCTGTGTCCAGGTAATGTAACATACATCCGTGTATCCCACTATCCAGTGAGACTACATTACACGCTCCCATAAGCACTTCAATACACTACTTGTTGCAAGGTTTAAATTATTTTAAATGTGTTTTGTTTGTTCAAAATCTTGTAGGCAAGACAAAACAATCCCTCTAAAGACTTCATCACAGAGGAAACGATAAAGCTGATCAGTGGGATGCTTTGAGAGAACTTAGGATGAAAAAATAAAAAGCCACAAGCTGCACGACAGCTGCTCAACAACTCATGAGAATCTCAGAGCGTTTTGGTAACACTAGCTATGAGCTGAGAAGACTCATCTGTGAGGTGGCATGGCACAGCTATTATACTCTCCACAGGAATGTTACCAAAAGATTAGGACAGGAAGGAGAAAACATGCATTTCCTATTAAGTCATTCATGATGCAACAAGAGCTCCAGCAGACAGAACTGATGTGATTTCCTATGCTTATAAAGACTATCACTTAAAAAAAAAGCAACCAAAAACCCAAAAAACCCCACCAAGTGCCTATATTGTGCAATCAGGACCCCAAGTTATAAAAAAACCAACCAACAACAAAACTACTCAGCACTTCAAGCAACTCTGCACATCTCACTGAACCATTGAGGGACCTGTTGACACCAGCACTGATTCCTGCAGTATCTCCCCAGTTGTGATGGCAGCATTCTTCCATCCAAGAAAAGGCTTAGTATGACCTTAATTAGCTTAACATAGAAGAAAATAAAATCTCGAATGGAACAAGGCATTGTTGCACATGACTAGACAGCTACCAAATCATTCCTCTGCCAGCCAGTAGTAACTCACATTCTGTTTAGTGGCTGTGTCAGTGAGAGATTGCAATCCAAAATAAAGCCAGAAGGATAACAGAATTTTGCAGTATCTCTATATCTGAGATAAAGTTACACCGATTTTTCAGCTAGAAGATGCCACCTCACTGTATCATGTTTGTGTCAGGTGGAGGCACACGTAGGTGAATAATCCTCTTCAGCCACACAGCATGAAACTTAACAATGTCTCCTACTTCCATATCATATGCAGCCTGGCCTCAAAGCCCTTACTAAACTTTCTGCCTTCAAAAGCACTTTGCAGGAACTGGAAGCCACTGTTCTCTTTATTTTGTCCTCATCATTTAAGAAGAGCAAAATCTAAACATGGGGGCTTAGCAGCACAGAGTGCATACAGAAATTATTCCATCTTAAAAACGTGACAAAGGAGAAATAAGCAGAAAAAAATCCACTTCAGAACTGCAAGCTTCTGAGTAGGAATGGCTGGAGACTTTCCCACCAAACAGTCATCTTTCAAACCGGGAGATTCCCACTTATTTAACCTCTAACGTTTTGTGCATTGCAACCATTTCTTCAGGGCTCTGGCAGACACTACAGCTGGACCTTGCATGCCTTTCTTCTTGCTTGGCTCCTCAGCCAAGACAGGCTAACTGGGAGCCTGGATGTGCTGAAGAGTCAGCAGCATCCCTAGCTCTTGGCATCCCACGGTCATAGCTCATAAGGCTTCCCAAGACAAGCTAACCTGGCAGTTCAGAAATCTACCAAGCCTCCAAAGAAAAAAGCATATCAAAAGACTTCCTTTCTGGTTTCAAAGGAAATGTTAAACTGTCCAATTTTGACAGCAAGGAGGATTTTGTGAGGTGGCTCCTCACTGGGAAATGACCACCAAATAACTGACCACAGTTGTACTGGCAAGAATTAAAGTCTGTCAGAAAGGCATTGCCCTGATTGCTTTTATCACCTTCCTTTTCTCTCCTCCTTCTTCATAGAGCTGAGCAAGTTCTCCATAGATGTTTACAGAGGAACAAGCATTCCAGAAACCCTTCTCTTATTTATCTGAGAAGATCTGACTACCGAGCTGTGCCTGCTCGTTATTCCAGTGCTTAAGTACCATGTGCTTCCAGAAGATTATGCAGACTTAGAAGCAAAGCTAGAGCTGCCCCACTCACCAGTGAAGTTATAGCTGTATTTCTTGGGTCTCAGCCTCCAGTCCAGAAATGACAGCACTAAAATCCCCTCTTGCAATTGCAGTGGTCTGCCTAGGTTAGTGTCATTTTCTAACAATTCTCTTTCTCCCCTGCAGTAAACGCTTTAGGTATTTACATAAATATCTACTTAGCTTGTGAATTCATCATAAGACTGCTAGAAAAGCAACTTCCATTAGGAAGATTGTCAAAGCAGACATATAAGGCTACAGAGCAACCACAAGACAAACATAACGTTTCTCATTTTTCTGTCTATCTGACACATTTTGATATTTTTACTAACATTAGAAAAGCATTCTAGGACCTCCTAGACCTGCTTATCTCCAGGTATACAGCTGTAGGGTGGAAATTAAGGGTCCAAGGTCTCCATGTGGGCCTGCATAATAAATACCAAAAAGATCCTTCAAAGCAGCAGTCTCATACATACTTCTCTTTCCTTCTGTTTCAACACAGCTGCAATAACCAGAGCTGGACTGAACTTTTTAAATGGCTGAAGAAATCACCAGCAAAAAGATATGCATGAAAAATAGGGCTTGGTAGCTAGCTAATTTGTAATTTTTGAAACAGCACTTAATTTTGCCTCCAGAGCAAAACCTCATTTTATTGGCAGGAAGATTTATAGGAAACCTAACTGATTACATCTATAATGTATTATATATACATATTTCTTTACTGCTGTTCTTTTAAATATTCTACAAACCAATTATGTTAAAACTAAATACAGATATTTCAGAGCAGGGAGTGATCTGCAGGGAGTGCCAATACTCCCTTGCTAATGTTCATATGAAGAGCCCAGGCTACCCTCTAAAACCTGCAAGTGCAAATAAGCACAAAATTCAGTCAGATGCCTCATTTTTTGCTTTCTTTGCCTATTGCTACGTACAACACTTTCAAAGACTATGTCACATTAGGTGGTGGGCTGGGGATCTGATGCCGTGCAGTGTTTGATGTTTGTATGAAAAATGCAGCGTTATTTCTACTGGGTACTCATTTTGGTGGGAACTGGCAGGGATTATCTATGCTAATGATTATCTCAGCATTTTACAGGATGAGAAACATGTTTTTTCCTGTAGAGAGCAGAGACACTGCTCTCTCCAGGATTCTCTGGACTGGAGGGTATGGCGCTGTACGCCAAGCTACCTCTTAAAGTAGAAGAAACAGGGATTGGCCCATGATTGGTAGTAGATGAAGAAGAGAAAGAGATGAGAATAGGAGGTTTTGAAATTGGGTTAGACAGAATTACTTGTGTGGTTTTGCAGGCTTAAAGCTCAAAATCATTATTATTTCATTAATAACTGGCAAAAAACCCAAAAATAAAATGTGCCATGCCACAAAATTAAGACATTTTATCAACATACTGAAAGTTTGGAATATGACACAGGAACATCTGAAAACCCATGAAGGATTGAAGAAATATTAATGGGATTAACATTTTCAGCATTAAAACAAAAAGGCCATTTGTATGGAGCCTGACGGGAATGTTTGCCAAGACTGAAGAGGTGAAAACACCTGAGCAGGAGCTGGGGACACCCACCAGGCAAAGCCCACCAGGCAAACCATGGGTGTGTGCAATGTATTGCACTAGTAGGAGGTGAGGCATTTCCAGCAGTGGCAGGGATGTGACAGCGTGGTAAGTAGGACAGAGGACTGTTAATGTCACTAAATAAGCCTTTGTGGAACTTAATTTGCAACCTTTCCACAATTAATGCAGACATTTTATATAAAATGTAACCGGGAAAAGGTGGAAAGGGACTATTAGAGACATAAGAGGGGTGGGGAACGTATCCTCTGAAAGACTGTGCTTGGATCTTTCTCTCTGGCAAAAGCAAGGGTGTGCAGGGAAAAAATCAATTTCTAAATATATATCTAGACAGGGAATCCTCAGGGATGGAAAGGCAGGAATTATTGAAACTAACAGCCATGAATAAATTCAGGTGAGGAGTGAAAAGAAGGTGCCTAATTATCAGAAACCTGAAGCTGTGGACCCAGTATCAGGAAATTGAAAAAAAATCTAACTAGGTTTTGATCATGCTTTCAAGTTGTAAGTTCAAGACATACAGTTGATTCTAGAGGACAACTGCATCTGGTGACTTATGAGCTCTCTTCTAGTTGTGTTGCTCTAAACGTGAACCATTGCCATGTGTAAATAAAGGCACATGTTGACAATCCTCATTAATTCCACTATCTCCCCGTGCTATGGGTAGATGTGGAGACTGAATGTGCTGACTTGAAGAAATAAGAACTCTTAAGAAAGGGATTAACATCCCTCTAGTTTAATCCATTCTGGAGAGACCCTGCCATTTGCTTCTGCTGCAGGTGACTCAGTCTACCTGTCAGCAAGCTCCTCTATTAGGAGAAGGTGAACTGCTTCCTGCAGGGGCATCTGCCTCTCCAGAGAGGACAGGAAAGTTGCCTGGACTAGACATATGATTTTCAAAAGCAGCGGGAGTTAAATCCTTTCCAGAGTGACCAGGGTTCATGTTCTGTACTCTGCTGCCTTTTCTCTGAGGCTCTCCATTAAAATGTTGGCTGTATCTAATTGTAGCTGGTCCATGAAACTGAAGGAAATCTCAGCATTTTAGATACATATCTGCACAGAACACTTAGCCTACAGTGAATTGAGCTCTTGCCTTACTTACTCTGAGTGCTTTTAATTGGTTCTAAAAGACAAGGCTTAAATGTGGTAATTGGTAATCATATAGTTTGTTTTTAAAATAAAAAAAATCTAGTTAAATGAGTTATATATCCATTTTGACATATATAAAATTTACATCAATACCAACTGGATTAATACAAAAACAGAATTAAAAGTTATGCAATTATTCTTTTCAAATCAAAACCACAATGGGAATAGAATTTTTCTAAGACATTTTTCCTACCATTTTCCTACAATTGCTTTTCCCTGAAGCCTCCAAAATCAAAAGAAATGATCAAACATCTTGTAAATTGACCCATTATTTTTTTTCAGCATTGCTGCCAAAAGCATTTATAAAAATATAATCACTTTCATTGCTATTAAATAGAACATTAAACAAATCCTATTTAACATTAAAGCAAGAGAAAATCCAGTGTTTGTATTTCAACTTGAAGAGAGAAAAAAAATTATTTGCTTACCTCTTCAAATTTTAGTGCAATCATAGAAAAAGCTTTAAAAATTGCATCTGTTGGGCCTGTTATTGTCACAATTCTCTCTGGGCAAGTTCCTTCTGAAATATTGATTCGAGCACCACTCTGTCAAAAGGAACAAACATTTTTCAAAGTTATACTTCCCAGGGAGCCAACTAAGTAGGATTAGGGATATAGTTTGGGAAGGAATACCTTGAGGCATCTAATTCCCTCCCCTACAACTGCAGCCCCAACATCGTATAATTTCAACATAAACTGATCACATTCCAAAAATTCATGTAACTGCGGGAAGCTGGATTCTGTCTGGGTAAATACTTATGCAGCCTTCTTTGCAGTATGCAAATGGACCTCTGTAACTCCAAGTTGCAAATAATTGCATAATCAAGTCTTTTCCCTTCCTTCTTGCAAGATTAACCTTAAGTAGGACTGGAACTCCAGAATTTAAGAGAGGGTGGCTGTCTCCAGGGAGCACCAGCATTTCCCAGGAATGATGCACCTCTCTGGTTTGGAGCCCCAAAGGTGAGGCTTGGCATCTCTGCCTCTCTACTGGGGCCTTGCTTGCACTGTAGAGAAGGCTCCTTGTAGATGTGCCTCATGTGAAGGCAGCCAGTCAATATGCACCGAGTATGTCTTTAAAGGAATAATGGTAGGAGAGGAAACACCAACAGTACTGTGTCCATAGGGCAAGGAGCCTGTTGGAATGAGTTAGAAAACCAGAAGTCCCATAGAGAAGCCAGGCTCTCAAGTATACTCAATCCTCTTTATGCCACTGTGGCAGTGCAGAGAAAATGTCTCAACCAGGGAGTTTTATACATTTAGAAATTTATATATTTTTTAATATATATTTAACAGGATCTTTAGTGTAGGTAATGATCAAATCCAGTTCAGGTAAGAGCCACCCTATTCATTCTCTCAGGTTTCAGTCCTGGAAATGTGTTAATGCAGCCTAACAAGTCTCTGGAGCCTCAACTCACCCACAGGCACTGACCTTCTTGGGGATCAGGGCCTGAAGCAAATGTGAGACAAGCTGGGTAAGTTTGGCCCTCTGCCTGCAGGGTCACCACACAGCTGCTAATGTGCTTTGTCCCAGCCCTTATCCACACCATGCTGCTGCTCTACTGCAAGAGACTGTGTTTCCCCATATGACAGCACCACCACACAACATGAAAAAAACCAAGGCTCAACACCAGATAGAAAAATTTTCCTGCCATAGATCTGGGCACAGAATTGAGAACTCTGTACTTTTCTTTAGGCCTGAAGTTGTCTAGCTGTCTCTGACATTTCCTCAATGACAGAATTGTCTCTGACATTTCCCCAAAGACAGAGCTACATTTCACACCATAAAGATGGTGCGCACCCTGCCACATCTGCCAGAGAAGTCAAAATAAAAGTTGTATTTTGCTTTTAAAGGAGTACTGAAGAAGGCAGTCATTTGGACCAAGTTATCATCATGTGGATATACAGCCTCTTAGTCCTATGCTGATATAAAGATGCATCAAGGATCATAGGTATTCTCTAAGATTTTTTACTCAGAAGTCAGGAGCACTCTCCAATGATGGCTTTCCTTCTGTGCATACAATTTATATGCAAAGATATCTGCTCATGACTGTAATTAATAATTAAACTAAAATGTGCTTAATCAACTGTTAGGTTTACCTAATACACTGGAAACATTTTTTATTACCTTTTTTTTCTTTAAGTCTTAGCAAGCATGTGATAACATGGGTGAAAACATGTCATCAAAAAAGGAGCTCAGAACTCAGTCAGCCTGACAATGAAAACCCTATTGTGTATATTTAAAGATGGATGTCTGCAATTTTCTTTACTAAAATACTTTGACATTTCCCTGCCACAGACCTTCTATCAGAGTAGAAAACAACAAAGCAGTTGACACAGTAATGTACTGTAGCTTTACTAGAGCAAATTGACTTTTCTTGAGGCATCCTCTATACACTGCACTCCTAAAGTTTTAAACAGTAGGATTTGTCTTTTGACTTACACTTTTAGCAGTTGCTTCAAAGCAGAAAGATTAGATGGATCTCCAGGCAGGATGTGCTGCCTTGCAGGACCAGTGTGGGCCTAGCCTCCACCTGAGCACACTCCTCTGAAGACAGCACAGCTTGCTCTGTGGCAGGGAAAGAAGCCTGCAGACACTGGGGAGGCTGAGGTTTATCCAGTGCCCTGTTTTAATCCTTCATTGTCTTCAGCCTTTCAAAGGATGTAAATGGCAGGTGTGTGTCTACCCTGCCCACATCCTACTCCCAGCTGCAAAATGAGGAAAAGCTAAGGCTTTGCCAAGACATGACAGAGAGATGCTCTGGCTTATACACATCTGGTGCCAGCTCTGCTGAAGCTTGTGTCTGCCCTCAAACTTGACATGAATCAGTCTAAGGCTTGGTTTCAGATTTCTGGAAACTCTACCAGGAGGACAAGCTATGTCCAGGACTGATGCTGGTATGTTAATGAAAGATACAGTGGGTCTGATGCACAGAACCATGCTGTGAGCTGTTCCTGAGATAAGGCAGCCCCAGGCACATTGCTATGGGATTTAAAGACTTCAGACCGCTGCGGTGATAAGGAGGTTACATTAACAACAATGTTTAATTTAAACCAGCATATTTATACCCCACTGCTTGCAAAGAAGGGGTATGTTAAACGATCTGCCCGCTTGATGGCAGCATCGGTTTGCACATGCTGAACTCACTGTTCTCTGAACTGGAAAGGAAGGCAAGTGAAGACATCAAAGCTTGTCTTACCTCCTCCCTCATCTTCTTCACTGTCTCACCTTTCTGTTAAAGAAACATAAAAAAACCATTAGCTTAGGCTAAGAAAAGAGAACTGATATACAATAGTTTGACATGAATATAAATAAAGTTATTTTCTGACCTTTCCAATAATGCTTCCAACCTCCTGAAACAGAAAAAAAAGAGACACTGTAAATGATACGATTTTTTACAGAAGAGAATTTGTGCTGTTCCTAAGCTATTTCACTATCATTTATTTCAAAGCTTCAGTGTGCAGCATAGCTCCATTCCATAGTTGCTGTATACAAATATGCCACGTTAGATACAAAGGGATGGACCAAAAATGCAGCTTTGCAGCCAAATGATTGTGCAAGAAAAACACCTTTAAGAGAAACAGGTCTTGTGATTACAGATCAATCCTGCTACTATAAACACAGATAAATTCCTATCAGGGAATGAAAAGTTAAGAAATAATAGAACTGAACAGTCTACTGGAGAAAATGAGGTTTAATACAAGCATCAAAATAATTGCTGGTTTTTCCAAAGGCAGGCATTTACCGTCCTTATGCCTTGTAATAGTGAGAGCTGAATTTCCACGCTACCGAGTGTTATTGTGTAAACACCTGGTGGCCTGTCTTAATCTCCCTATTAAGCACTTAGAGAACAATAATTGCTAATCACTTTTTAGGGATTTGGGAATTGCTACTGGGCTCCCACAATCTTCCACCAAAGGAAAGAAAATACTGAGAAGTATGACTGTGAACATACAGTAGGGGAACAATGTGGCAGTTCTGCCAACATCCCAAGGGTTAAAAGCTTGGTGAATAAAACCAACAGGTACCAAAAATGAAACTATTAACACTAAAACTAACACATAGTCAGTGTGTCACATAGTCATAGGCACGTTACACAAATCATGCAGCTGTGATTTAAGACTGGAAATCATGTGATGGAGAGACCAACTACAGGAAAATAATCTCCTCTCCTATACTAAGATTGTGAAATCTACTACAGTTAAAGACTGGCTCAGGTGGTTGAGCTGTCCATGAGATGTATGATACAACATTTCCCCCCACCCAGTCCATACACTTCAGTGTGATGCATCCTGGAACACAGTTCAAAGCATCAAAGTTTTGAAATTTTTGTCCTCCAATGCTCTATCCAGTGATGGACTTATGATAAAGTGGTACTGACTTCACTCTGCAGGAAAGAACTACCTGCAGTGACCTTGAGTTATTTTCGCCAGTTGTTTATAACTCCTCACATCCTGCTCACAAGACAGGAAGACTTTTCAGTGAGAAGAAGTTACCTGTTTCAATGAACTCTGGCATACGTTCCTTTATGCTCTCAGCAAGTCTGCACACAACGCCAGACTGAGGGGAACAGTCTACACTGCTGGACAGGCTCGAAAACTGGGCTGAGAGTAAACTCAGGGAGCAGGACAAAGTCAGATGAAAAGCCCCATGTCTGCTATGGAAAAAGCCCCTGCAACAAGACAAGCTGGACAAAACCTTGCTACCTTAAAACTGACTTAGCAGAAAAAGTCCCGAGGGTCCTAACTCAGAACTTCAACATAAACAAATGAGTACATCAGCAATGCACCCCTGATCAGTCAAAGGTTGGACTGTATCAGCAAGAGTGCAGCCAGCAGGCTAGGGCAAATGGCTCTTGTCTTCTTCTGTTCGTGAGACCATGCCTGGAGGATTGTGGCCTGTTTTGGGCTTCTAGAACAAGACAGACAAGGACACATTGAGGTGAATTCAATGCAGGGCCACCAAGCTGGTCAGAGGACCAGAGCACAGGACCCATGAGGAGAGGCTGAGAGAACTACATTTGCTCTTAAAAAGAAAATACTTGATAGGGGAGTCTTATTGCAGTTTAAAATAAGGAAAGCAAGCTAAAATATCAAGTTCCTACTCAATGTGAGGAAAAAAATTTACCATGAGGATGGCTGGACATTGAAAGAGGAGCCCAGAGAATCATTATCCTTAAAGGTGTGAGAACCCAGCCTGGGCAAGGCTCTGTGTAATCTGCTCCGATGCAATCTGCTTGATTCAGGAGGTCAGACTGGAGACCTTTGGGCGTCCCTTTCAACCTTCAGTCTGTGATTCTTCAGTCATAGCCTTATACCCACTGAAGTCATTGCCTTATTAGCCACAAAGTTCCTCAGTCCTTTGAGGCTCCTTCTCAGGTTTATTTTCAAACTATGCTTTTCCGACTTCCCGTTTCTCTTTTTTATTTCTCTTCCAACTTCCATCTTTCAAGATGGCATTCTGCACTCTTGTACACACTGATCTGAGAACAGATATTGTCCAGACAGGACCTGCAAATCTTCCAGTGGTATCTGCTTTACAAACCTACAGTTCTGTTGGCAGATGCAGAGTAGACCTTTACACTTCACACAGCTGTGTGGGTTTTTTTGGCAAGCTGGTAGTGTCCATTTGGAACTGTGAAGTATCTGCACCTCTGGACATGTAATGCAGAGAAGCAGCTCTGTGAGAATGGCAATGAAAGGGCTCACTGCAGTTTTCTGACCTGTAACTAAATTATTGTAATATTCTCTTAATATGAGGGTTTAGGTCACACCTTTTCCTGTGGATGAGACAGTCATACCAGTGTACTGTGTCGGTTCTCAAATGAGATGCAGCTTTTTTGTTAGCAGTGACACAAATCTGGGACACCTGTTCCCCCAGATTTTTAGGATTTTACTGTTTTTTTATATTATCATCATAACTCTACCCATCTGCCAGTAATTGCTGAATGGGCAATACAGCAAGCAAGGCTCTCAGTGATGACAAACCTTAGGAATCCCCCATGTCCAGTCATTCCTATCTGACCACTTAGCACATCTGGCAGTTTTATCTTAAAAACTTCTTCCATTCTTCTCAGTTTCAGCTTTCAGAAATAATTAATTTCATAAAACAAATTCCTAGGAGGTAGAAGGACCTTTTGCTAGGGGTGAGAGCATTCTGTTTCAGTTGCTACGGGCAAGCAACAATATTTCAGTCCATGGTATAACTTCAGGTTTTGTATACCTGAAGTTTCATTAGAATATGTAGGCCTGGTCTTGAACCCCCAGGGCTCTGTCAGGATAAACTTAATATGAAATCTGTCCAAATCCATTTGATCATCTTAGGTCTTAATGAAAGATACTGTTCTTTCAGAAATGAATGGTTGGTCATGGGTAATAAATGCAAAAATATCTTCCTTGGAAATAGGAGAACATACTCTGCTTTAGGAACAGAAAAGCAATGCACTGTTTGTAACATTGGTAAAAAAGATGGTCCATTTCCAACAAGGAAATTAGGAGAATTTAAACAAGCAAAAGCATAAAATAAAAAGATTCTCAAGCTTCTTGTTTTGCTGAATTCTCTGTGAGTTTTGCTTTGGATTTCAGCAGGGACAGGAATTCTACATGAGCAATCATCACCTTGTTATTTATTAACAGAGTATAAGCTATCAAAGAAATGAGTGAAGGAACTCATTTGTGAATACCACTGAGAAAAAAATATTCCAGTAAGACTGATGATCAGTTCCTTGGAACATGCTAGCAAATGTCACTGTAATCATATGGAGTACTTCAAATCTCCCCCTTATCAAAAGGGACTTATTCTATAGAATAAGCTTATTCTACAAGTTTCAAAACATCTAAGCCAATGCCACCTCTTCCTCTACCCTGGGAAATAGGATTCTGCTTGGCAGTGTGAGGTAAGGTCACAGGGGCAGAGAGAAGCACTAACTTTACATGGACATTTCAGATTTTTTTCAGAATTTTGCTTTATACAAATTACTAGAAAAAAATAAAAATACAGAATGGTTTTAAATGGGCCACTTCAGACTTTTCTGGCACTTCTTCTAGGAAAGTTCCTAGAAAGTACTGGTGACAACAGATCACGTCTTTACTTATGATGAGAAACCTCTTCCAGCAGCAGATTAAATCAAAAGACTCTTTTCACCTCATTCTTCAAACTACTGAAGCTACTGCACCAAACCTTTAATGTTTCTTTATACAGTCCAGTATTTGTTTCATACAGTTTCCCATATCAACATGAAGTAAGTTTACTGCTAAATGAGATACCTAACACCACTCAAGTTTTAGCATTATTTCTAGCCAAGATCACTTTAATGGCTTTATTTTCTTCAGAATATGTTTCTAAATCAGCCAGACACCAAATGTGCTGTAGTTAAGTGCATAAGATGCCTGTCACCTATACTGCTTCATTACAAGTTAAGAGTTCAGAGTAAGTCAGGAAACCAACTGCAGTCCAGGGAGAGATAATGAAGGACATTTTGTTCCTAAAAAAGGAGGGAAGAAGTGTACTCCCAAGGGTTTTTGGCTTTTCTCATCTGCAGCAGAAGCGGCCTAAACTGACACTACATATGGGAAGTTTGGTGAGGAGTCCTACAGCTGATGTTAAGTTCAGCCTCAGTGCAGGTCAGATAAGTGCTTGATTTAGCTGCATTAGCAAATAAGTGCCTGTTACAATATACTAACAACTAACTATTTGCTATTTTCCAGTGCTCAGGAATATAAGCTAGTAGTAACTATTTATCATCAATTTCAGACTGATTTATTGACTAATTATCCACAAGTAAATATAATGGAAAAAGTTACATGATAACAATTACTGAGTTTCATATAATCACATTTCAACAGCAGATCAAAGAAGTGCACAAAAAGAAGCTATAAAGGGGGGAACTAAAACTCAGTGGGAGAAAGACAGGTCCAAGCCAACCCATCTGGCAGACTGATGCTGGAGCTAAAAGTACTACCCAGGCTCCTTGGCCTCACCCAACCTACAGAAGCAGCTGTGCCATAGCATCCATGCTGGATGACTCAAAACACTGCGCGTGTCTGCGTACACCCACTGATCCACACTCATACACACAGAGGTATATTTGTTTTTTTGTGTTTAAAGTCAATATACACATGTAGGCACTAAACAGATGGGTATCAACTTTCCTTCAAGGAATGATAGCAATTTGGGGTGCCTATCCTGAGATTCATCAAAGAGACCTGAGTTTCAGATGGTGCTATGTACCCAGCCCAGGTAATGCCTTCCAAAGGGCATTACCACCCAGTGACCACATCTCAAGTAGGAGAGTCTCACACCTGTGCTAAAAGAGTCATTTTGGAAAATCCCAGGAAAATTTGAAATCTACATGATGATTTCAAGACAGCCTGAAGATAATTCTCAAGCCTGGGGAAGTGAGTTGTCATTACAATGTTTTTTTAGTAGGAAATTTCTAATCAAGTAGATAAAACAAGAGCTGAACCTTACCAACAGACTCTAGGAGATTGCCCAGCATCAGTAAAGTATATTGCTAACCAACCAGACAATTCATTGCAGAAAACTTGAGGAAAAGCAATGGTAAAAACAGGGTTTCTTTCATGCTGAAATGTAGCATATAATATTATTTGCACACCTTATTCATAAAAATGTCATGAATTTTATTCTTAATGAACACTTGGGATGTGGTGGACCCATCAAAGAGCAGAAAGCTATTTCTGCAGATTTTGCATCATCTGTGGTGAAGGCGAGGCAGCACCAGCAGAACAAAAGGTGGCAGCAAAAATGCATGTGAGTCAAGGCTTTTGCAGGGGTTTTGATGGTAAGAATGACTAAACAAATATATAAAACTGTCTGAAGAAAAAACCTATTTCCTAGTCAATTATCTGGTGTGTCCTTTGAATAACAAGAGAAAGAAATCAGTCATATTAAGAAAACAAGAGGTTTAACAAATGATAGCAAACCTTGGTTTAAAGATCTGTAAACATAAAGTGTGAAATTCCATTACTTTTTCTAAGTATGAGGTTGGTTTAATAATTACTGAGTCTTGGAAAATCAAAACAAAAACAGGTAGCTATTGTGGGACCATAGAAATGCACAGGGCTTGCTTTATTATTATGCAGCTTTTATTATCAGTGCTATGGGGCTAACGGAACAAAAACTTCATAGGATTCCTGAGATAAAGCCACATCTAGAAGGAAAACATATTTAAGAAATAATATAGGAATATACGCTTTCTCCTCAAAACAGCAGAGGTTCCACCCTAAAGCTTGAAATTCTTTCAGGCAATGCTCTGATTGCACATGCTAACTTGTTTTCTATAAAGCAAGGACAAGGTAGAACAAGTAGGGCTGGAGTCTACAAACAAAAAATCTTTGAAAGGAAAGAAATATAGCCTTCTGTGGTGGGGAGACACACCCATCATGGGACAAGGAGGGGTCCTGGCAACAGCACATGACAGCTGTGCGGATAAAGTTTTCTAGACCCAGACCAGCTGTCCTTCTCCCATCCATAAGGCGGCATAACATAACTCAGCTGTCTCTCTCCTCACCTTCACCTGAGGACAGAGTTGCCAACAGTCAACTAAACTCATGAATATGCTTGCATGGAAGATCCCAAGAACACATTCCACAAAGACATTCGGAATGACACATTTGCATGGAGTATGTGGGGCATCAACATTTTTCAAAGACTGGAAGAAAAGTCAGTTTTTGGAAACATGACATAATGTGTCAGCCTCAGAGAAAAAATGGCTACCTTGGATAAACTGAGCATTTGATTTGTGTTCTGGGATCATGTGGGATTAGCCTCACTGACATGGGAGATCTCATGTTCCTAGGTGATGCTTCAGTAGTCACTGTCTGATGCCCACAGCCCTAATTTAGAAAGGCATTGTGGTCCAAAGCCTTACTGAGGCAGATCTTACGCTAATAAATATGGTAGTGTATGAGGAAATCTATAAATCATGGTTTTTCTGATGGAGATTCCAGTACTATGCATCTTCTGCAAGTACATCTAACTTTTTTTGGGCAGCTGTGCCAATGGGCATTTTTCCTTTGCTTTTTGATAGTAGATGGGTAGCCAGCTTACATTCAATTTCACACCCAAGGTCCCAGCCATCCCTGACAAAACCAACCCAAAAACCAGTTCTGTCCCTTTGCTTGTTCCTGCACCTGAGATGCTGAAGGAACAGCACTGAGTAGGGCATGTGCCTTCTGTAATCTCTGTTGATTACCGTCATGGACTGATGAAGAGATTTTGTTTGGTAAAGGTGGGAACACTCAGCTGTGGAGATTGTTTTCAGGAGCAGAGTAGCCAGGGGCTGGAGGAGACTCCCCTCTTCCTTTCTGCTGATTTTTGAGGCTAGTGAGAGTATCTTGGCTGCTCCTACAAAAACACTGGCAAGAGATCCTTCTTGTGCTGTGCATCTGCATGCAGAGTTTTGTTCCATGACCAGGGTTCTCAGGTATCACAGTAATGCAAGCAAACAAAACAGGAACTATAATAGCAATAAGCAGGACAGTCAATCCTCATAATACCCCGACAGTGTTTGTGGAAACTGGAAAGAACAGAACAAACACTGGCTTGATTGGCATTTTATGGCTTGGATTGGATTACTGACAAGGTGATTCTTAAAGTTACTTTGTTGCATTGTGTATTTCAATAAGTAAAAAACAAAAAATGGAAAGGGAGAAGGTCATTACCATTAAGATGGGGTAAATTACTTTCTGTACTTGCTTTATGGTTTTTCAGGGAGGCTATTAAGCAGGCACCAAAAAAGTGGCCACTAAAAGAAATCCCTGATGCTAAAATGGTATTATCTGTACTAATGAAAAAGGCAATTTTTCTTAATTATTTTATTCTGTATTTGAGCTGTAACGTGTAAGCCATCACTTTATGAGTCTAAATTTTCTTTCTTTTTCTTGTGAAAATTCTGTATGTAGCACCACAAAGTAATCACCAACATGTCTGAAAGTCACCACTGAAGCTAGATATAAGTCACTATAACCAGTACTTCCAGCGCCACAAGTCACCCACGGAACTTGCTGAAATAATCTTGAACTCAGATACCCTGAGTTCCTCAGGGAATGTAAAATTAAGCTGTAAGTACTGGAAGTTTAGCACCTAAAAACTAAGGCACTCATAGGGTTTTGTCCAAACCCAAACATCTGACTGCAGGTACATCTTTCTAACTCACTGCTGCTGAATGAGAAATGTATCATTGAACAAATGGTATCAGGGAAAGAAAAGCTCCACTTGGTCATCATGTCCTTCCTCCATCAATGCAGATTATACAATCTAATAGTACATGTGCTACTCTTTACTGGGCATGTTTAAATTTTGCAGAGGAGACTTACAGAACACAACGACAATCTCAATACCAGATTTTTTTCTTGGCATTCCCTTATTAGATTTATTTTCTAAATAGTATTTTATACCATTACTTTCAGCCACAAGCAATTTCAGCATTCAAAATAAGTACATTCCATAACATTTGTTTTCTCTATGTATTTATGAGAATGTTTGAAGAAAGCTAGGCACAGTCTCCTTAGACTCCTAAAACTTCTGTTATTTTTCTGTGAATTCCCCCTCTGTCATTCTTCACCATCACTCACACACTTGGCACCTGCTGCTGAGCACAGAACTGCAGGTGTGATTCTGCCAGAAGAACAGTAAGGTAATTACCTTATCTTTGCCCCATGATGCACCAATGCCATACATCCAAAATTGTGTACGCTTTTGCTGAAATAGCTTTCCTCTCCAACATGGCATATCCCAAATGTGCCACTCTCTAGACACTGCCACATCTGATGCTTTTTAGCCTTTTATGCTTTCCAGATTTCCCTCTGTCACTGAACATGTATCTTCTAAATTACCTTTGCCACTTAATTGCCTCAACTCTCCAATTTACACCTCTCAGAATTTGGCAAGAATCCTACTTCCCTGCCAGTTTTCCCTTCACTCCTTCATCCTACCTGTAAATTATTTCCTCGTTCTTCCTAACCATCCGACTTCGTTAATCCATTTTGGTTTTTACTGCTGAACTCCATTCTCTTTCTCTAAAAGATTCTTCAGACTCAATATATTACTACATTCTACTTTGGTTTCTTGCAGACTTCACTGCACCCAATATGACTTCATCAATGCACACGTTCACACAGTGCCTTTGGAAACAATGCATTATTTCTCCTGCAGGTTTGTATTGGAGGGAGGAAGCAGAGATTCTTGCACCACCACTATGAGATGGAGGTGGATCTCATAGTGGGTTTGTGACCTCTTGCCCTTTCTGTGCTAGCCCATTTGAACATTTTCTCCAGTTCCACCTCATGGACCTGGCTTTTAAATCTCCATTAAGCTGCTTTCCTGAGATTTATGATCTTTCTACTGGCACAGTCTCTTTACCATCCACATCTAAAATTAAACTTTAACGTTGAGTCTCCAGTCTTAATCAGCCTGTTAACACTGGCTGTGTATGAAACCAAACTAGTCCAAAATCATGTAATCATTATCTAATATATGTAATAATTATCTAATATCTAATTTGACAACATCAAATATTGTCAAAATAGGTGCTTTTTCAACAGTTATTTCTTTCTGGGCATGAACTGACCAAACCTAGTTCAAGACCACTGCAGATGTCAAGTGCTAAGGTATGTTGGCAGATACCTGTGGGCAAGGTTACAATTTTTCAGTCTTTCAACCTCATTACCTGTGACAGTAAGCAAGGAAAAAAATCAGCCACAAGTAATGGGAAGAGAAAATTCAGCAAAAGGTGAGCAAGGAATGGTAAGAAACATAGAGCTCTACACCTATACCCCATGACATGCAACAAGCCAAAAGAATTTTTACCTTGACAAAAATTTAAAAAGGAAGAAAAAGTAAAAGATGCAGTACTTTTGGGGCTTGAGCTCTGCCTCTCCATACAGAGGGCTCTGAGGGCTGGGGGCTGTTTGCCCATGCATGCACGTACACTCCATTTGTCTTCCTTACACCCTTCTAAAGCAGTGATCTGATCTGATCTGCTCTGGGCAAATATTGCTATTCTTGACTTTGCTGGAAGCAGATATCTTGCAATCCCTGCAATACAGCAATCTTGGCCAGAAATTATACTTTTGAAGTAGACAAAGATAATAGAATACCCATATTCATTCACGTCTCTTTCCTACACAGTAATTTTACTTATTTTAGTTCAAGAAACAGCAAGAACCAGATAGAAAATACAGAAGTAGGGCACTCTGAACAGCCTCAACTCATATTCTCTGTTTTTCTCTACTGAAATGTATGAAACAGCTTTATTTCTTAATGTGGTGCATCTTTCTCATTAATAAAGGATGAAAATGCATATCTGCATTATTTAACATATTCTATGTAGCCAACTGCAGGCCCTTCAAAATACTCTTCTGTTTCTGACCTCTCTGGAGCAGCATTCAGGTAACTCAGTCAGAAAGGTGCTGAGCAGCAGAGGCTGCAGTGCCTGTGAAGTGCAACTTTACAGGATGAATTCAGTTGTGTCTGACTTGTCCTTAGAAACCTTCAGTGATGGATAGTGCAGTATGTCCAGGCAGCCTCCTCCCCTCCTCACACATCCTTGTAACAAGTTTTTCCTAATCTTGCTTTTGAGATTTCCTACAAACACTGACAGTTGCTTCTCTGTGGATGCAAGGAATGCCTAAGCACTGCCCTTGCAGCATCCTCACCAATACCTGCCCTCTAATTCATCACAAGAAAATGTGACAAATGTTTTGTGTTGCTCATGATTTCTCTTCAGGGCTGTAACACCATCATAACTTTTTCACTGATGTAACATGGCACAAGATAAAAAAATAAGCCTTTCATCTTACATCATCACGAAATCTCTGAAGTCCCAGCTCAGGAGGACACCTCTCATACCAGGCCCTGAAAACACTGAGGTTACCTCGAGGTTAACGTTTTATACCTCGGAGTGGCTGGCTTTTTTCAGAGCCTGCACAAATTTTTTTCCCATTTCCACCGATAAAAAAAATTGCTCCCTTAACACTATGTTTTCTGCCATGAGAATATTGAGGCTGTGCCTTACCTTGTTGCCAGCTGGCTGCTCCTAAACCTTGCTATGCTGTGGCTGAGTGGCTGTGCTGCCAGGGGCTATCCCAGCCTCTTCAGCCAGAGGCTGCACAAAGCCCTGCAGGAGCTCAGCTGGATGTGCAGATGCTCCTTTCCCCAAAGCAAGATAAAGCAAAGGTGCTGATCAGTAGTGTCCTACCTGCACTGGAGAGACACTGGCCTTGGTTCTCCCAGAGATCAGGACTCTTCCTATTTCTTTTCCTTTCACTGCATGATAATGTCTTTTGCCACATAATTTGTTTTTGTAGTGGTTTTTTATTTCATTACCATCTTTCAGAGGTCTGTCCACTCATACAAATCCTAATTTTTCTGCAGGTATAGAATTTACCTTAATTGCCCTATTAAAAGTCCACTCTTGACTTAATTAATTGCCTCATTAAGATGTCCATTCCTGACTTAAAGCCTCTATACAAAGCACATGAAAACTACATGCTGAGAATTTCCTAAGTCTGCAGGACTTAAGGTTAAGATAAGCAAACACAGTAGCACAAGTTATGGATTTCCAATCAAAATGCATGCAAACAACACAAAGCACATAGGCCTTCCCTATGCAAAGGTACACTGGTAATAATGGTTTAGACACAGAGAGTAAAGGTTAGTGGGAAGAGATCCTCATTTTTCCATGCAATGCATTAATAAATAACAGTAAAATTATCTCAATTTAAAAACAGCTGAATCCAGTTTGCTTCTGCTATTTTAAAAACCTTTTTACTTCCCCTCTTCTCTCCCAAGTTATGACCAGTTATTTACAGATCAACTTCTGCTTCCAGACAAACGTTTTTGTCTAGAAATATTAATTAGAGACCAGCAATTTCCACTGATGTCATTACCACAACAAATCTCAAGGAAGATTCTAGAAATGTGTTTCTTCTTTTCCAGAGGCACATACAGCTTTCAGAATGCCTTCTCACACTGAGTTCATATTGATTCAAACATCATTCATTCCTCTGTATTATTTCTAAACCACAGAAATTATATTAAAGAAATGGAAAGCATCTGACTTTTATCACCAAAATAAATTCTGATTTAATGTACTCTTTCCAATACTTAAGCACAATAGGATACATGATTAGAGCATAGTGGAGCTAACAGAATACCCATCGTGCCTTGTTAACTGAGGATGCATGGTATAGATCCAGGTAAATTTTGAACTTTGTAGCTTTTGTGGGTTTAATTTAGACCCTTGGGGCTACATATGCATTGAAGGTTGGACACATAACATCCATTATTGTTAAAAGTGGTTGCACACACAATCAATGATATTTAATAAAGAAAATTAATTATATCTTAATTAATTTCTGATTTTAAAAAATCCCAATAATTCTAGCCCCCAGTTTAAATAAAATGTCCTGAAAATGACAGATACTTGATTTTTGCTTTAAAGGCACGATTCTGAAACAAGCAGACAATGTCTGACAATGATTAAAAAAGCCCAAAACACCATCACTTAGGCACATGGGAATCTGACTGCAACCAGTAGGCTGTTTATACCCATTGGGATAAGTATGTTTTCAAATGCTTTCATGGACTGGGACCAGAACCCAGTAGAATCAACCCTGAAAACCTAATTTTGAACACAGGCATGTGCACAGATTTTAGGTGGGTTTTGTAAGAGAGAGTGTTATTAAATTTGTTTGACAGATCCCTATTTAAGATGCAGATTTACACACCAGATGCCTGCCTGAAGCTGAATATTTCAGGGGGAAAAAAATCAAACAAAATGGTTAGATCATTTCTGAGAAAAAACATAATTTGATCTGACATAACCTAATTTCTGAGGTTTTTAATTTGCAAACTTAAGCTGTACCCCTCACACTTCTCCGTAAGTAAAACAGAATGGGAGATAGATTAGTGTCCTATTTGTGCTCTGGGTATATCATATGTGTTTTCATGACATAGGTTGAAAACATCCACTATTTTAAAATGTAAAAGTATTTTAGTTATAAAATTAAACTCTAGGAGTAAAAATAGTTTTTAGATTTATATATACAAATTCGATCTCCAGAATAATATGCATTGTATATTCACTGTTCCCCGTTAAGGAAGAGACTAAACCACCTCCTTTCTATAACATTCATTCATTAAGCCTAAAAATGCCTGGAGTTGCCTGATGTAAATAATACAAACAAAACTATAAAATGTGTTTTTTAATTAAAAGCCTACATTATGATTTGTCGATGTGAAATAAGCAGTGGCCAGACTGTTAAGTCTGACAATACTGAATTGGGACTTTGTCTATGGCACAGATTTCCCACTTATCTGAATGCTTTAAATGCTGCACTGGACAGAAAGGAAATGAAAGTCAACCTTGCAACCCAAGCCCACAGAGACCTGGACAAATCCCTGGCATATCAGGGGGCTCACTCTGATGAGATGTTACACCAGAATAATGAAGAATTCTACTCCATTTGCATTCAATAGAAATAGACAGTAACTCTGTGGCAATTATTTCACACGGGTCAATGCTCGGCTATCCTAAAAAAACCCTGCAAAACCCAGCAAATACTGAGAAAGCCGAGCTGTATGCAGGTCAGCCTCCTGCAAGGGTCTGCCCAATTTGGCTAACTATCAATGGAAGAACTTTTTTTTTTTGCCGGCGGACCCACTCAAAACGGGTTTGTTACAGGCAGAGTTTGTTTCAATGAGCTCGGGCTGCATTGTGAACTTCAGCAGGATTCCCTGAAAGGCAGGGGGTGATTTTTTGGCCGTGGCAATGGTGCTTTTGACTCAAGGTGGAGGAGGAGCAGACCCTCTGTAAATGTTACTGCCAGGCTCTGCTGGAAACTGCATACACACTCAACACACAGGCAACAGGAAATGCTTTACCTTGCCATGCATGAGAAGGCGTATGGTAAGAGTGACATTGAGACCTCCTTCAGACACTTTTCCGTCCTTCGTGTTCATCCTGGCCTTGTATCTTCAATATTTGAAAGTAGCTTCGTTTTTCTTTTATTTTTTTTTCTTTTATTCACTTAATAAACCTACAGAGAAAGAAAAAAAAGAAAAAGTACCACTGAGTGGCTGAAGCTACTCTCAACTGAGAATATCATGTTGTACAAACCAATTAACATTCCTTCCTTTGATTTTCTGGACTACAGTTTAGTGCTGAAAAGGCTCCTTTGATTATTATCCCTCCCCATCCAACTCTTTAGCCCTTCACCAATTACAAGATAAACTCCCTTTTGAAACCTTTAAAATTTTCTTAACTTCCTGTATTTCAAAGTTGAAAGTACAGAGCATGGCAGAGTGAAATACAATGTTTTCTTCTGAAGAGCACTTTGTTAACCTCTGCAGTGTGTATATGCTATATACACATATCTATACATGCATTTTTTTTACATGTGTCTGGTGCTGTTTTCATTTCTTTCCTTGTTATCACCTCTTTTTCTTTTTGCTGTTGCAGAAGAGATATTTTTTGTTTTCTCTCTAGCTAGAGAGAAATTAATTCTGAGCCTAAACACTGATCCCTGCCAGCAACAGCGGATGACACATTATCAAAGACATCTGAATAACTAAGAGCCACTTGCTGTTGTAAATCTGGGCACTGTCTGATTTTGTTTTTGTCTATGAGGCCCAGAGGTGGCTCAGTCCCTCAAAGGCCAAAGCTGAGCTTCAGCCTTAAGTGGAAGGAAGATTTTTCTTAATTCCTAATGACAAATTGCAGATTTTCAGTCATTTACAAAGTCATAAACATCCTAAAATGCTAATGAAAGCTGCAAGGGCTGGCTTTGAAGGGATAAACAAGATGCATTATGAGTTTATTAATGCAAGGACATTTATCAGCACAAACAAAAATGTGGGCAGGAAGCAATATTACCAAGGGCAGGCAAATTCTGTAGTAGAAAAGGCTTAGTGACTCCTTATTTACTTTTGTCCTTTTCAGGCTTATCTTATAGAGCATAAAACCCTTAGGCATTATGCCTCTCAGTAACCATCCCTTTTTGTTAGCCATCCTCTGTAACAACCCTATTAGCTTTGCATCTTTGGGCTTCCCAAAAATTTGCCTTGCATTATATATAAGTAGGGCACTGGCTCATGAGCACTCCTAGGGACACCCATTTCGTGTTTTGGAGTGTACAACCGTGTTTCACTGTTGTGGCAGGCTGCTCTCCCCTTGCCAAGATTGCTCAGGCATAGGACTAAATAATTGGAAAGGTCTATGGGATCATTCTCCTAAAAAGTATCATGAAGCTGTTTCACCACTTGATTAAGCTCTATCCTAAGAGCTGCTAAGCACTTTACTAGATCAAAGTGAAGCCCACTTTGGCTGAACATGCTATGTGTGAGAGAAACTGACAACAAATCTTAAAGAAAGAGCACAAGGAATGTGTGGAGTGATTCCTGATGGACTCGCTGAGCTGCCAGCAATCAGTGGTTCACAGCACCCTGGGAGGCTACCTCCAGACCTGCATCTTCTACAGCCATTGGTGGACAGCTCCATGAATTTGTCTAAAGCCTTGAATCCAAACATCTGGTCTCCAAAAGTGATGGTCTCACACATTTAATATTAGTGTGGAAAAATGTTCTCCATTCTATATGGTTTAAATTTGTTCACTGAAATTTCCTCTTGTTACGCATTTTGCCCTGTGTGTGTTATCTGAAGACCATCAGATAACATCAGATTTCAGCTTCAGCATCCTCTGAAGCTGAAACTTCTCATTTCAGCCATGGCCTGTGAGTGGCCAAGCCACTCCTGATGTTTTTGCCCCTGGGAAATACACTGGAAGAGTTTTCTCTCAAGCCTCCGCAGGAATACTAAGGCCACAGAGAGTTCCTGTGCCTTCAGTGACTGTAAGATTAAGTGGCAGACATGCCTCAGGAGAGATGAAAAAAAAGAGTGAGAGAGAGCATCTCAAACTCCTCATTCCACCTTCTTGATTTCCCCTAACCCAGCATGGACTCAGGGTATTTAATACCATGTGTTCCACCACCAAGACCACAGCTGCAGATTTAAATCCATTTATTTCACATTTCTAGGCTTATCACTTACACTACATATTCCCTATCTCACTGGAGAAAGGGAGACAAGAAGCCAAGTTCCTGGGTGAGAAGGCAGAAAACAGAAGCAGCCTGGCCATGTCTCTGATTCACCATGAGTGCAAGAAGGTGACAGGAAAACACTCCAAGGCAGATCTCAGGGAATGGCAGAGAAGGGTATCAGCTGTACTCTACTTGTTTAAGATTAGACCAGGACTCAGGGGAAAACCTGCAACTGTATGACCATGACAGCCCCTTCTGACAAGTTCAGAGCATGGAGCACAGGAGATGACTGTGGTTGTTCGCAGACTGAGAAAGGGAATAGTCTCATGCTGCTCACCTGCTCCTTGCTGAGAGAAATGTCCTGGCTCTGACAGACCAGCATTTTTAGATCTGTCAAAGATAACCCAACCAACCCCAAAATGCCAAACAGGAGCACTTTGGTACATAAACAGTAGCCTAGACCTTGGCATTTTGGACTGCACAGGGGCAATGCTGGCCATTTGAGACCTCTAGAAATTGATGGCAGCTTTAGGGCATGCTTGGAAGATTTCGAGAACAGCTGTGTTTCATGTAGGAGCAAGGTATGTAAGACCTCTGGATCAAAATTCCATGATGAAGGTACAGTTGTGTTTCTAACGAGATGTATTCCCATATGGGTAAAATAATCCCAGACAAGAAACAGGTTTATAGTTGCCATGGCCTTTTACTACTGGGATACAGAATCACTTTGGAAAAAAATGTGGATGAAAATCTTTACCTCAACAACGAACAAATCTCGACCTAAGCCTGACCTTTTCCAGACATGAAAAAAATCAGTAGTAAAGGCTAACACCTTTTGGGTTCTCTTTAAAAACCCAGCGGTTACAAATGAAATTCCACCTCAAATATTGTTAAAAAAAACTCCACTGCTATCTGATTTTATGAAGGATTTGTCACTGTCTCTCTTCCCAACAAGCTTAAACTCTGGCACCTGGCACTGAGAAGCAGAACAGATGTCTGGGGGAGGGCTGGGAGTGTGTGTGCCTGCAAGGAGTTAGGCAGCTGTGTGAGATACAAAAGGAATTAATTCAAAAAGGCAGTCTCACATGCTAAGGAAGAATACTTAAAACCTACATATACAACATGAAGAGAGAAGATTTTTTACTATGCCAGGTTTAAAAGCTGCACCAGGTCATTCATATCGGCCTCAGTTGTCCTGAGAGTGCAAGTAAGTATTCTAGGTAAAACATTTACAGCTTTACAAAGTAAACCGACAGCACTGTTAATGACCTGGGTGTTCTGGTTTTAAAGACAGATTAAAATAAAATGCATTGTTGTACTTCATTACTTTTAACTAATTACAGCAAATTTTTCTGCAGACAACGTTGCAAACATCCTGATCTCTAACTCTGTGTGCATGCAGATGTCAGATTGTGGCACAAGGAAGAGAACGGTTTCCTCTACAGAACCTCCTACCAGACAGCAAGACATGCATTTATAAACCTAGTGCTGTCATATACAAGTGCATTGTGATTATTGAATTCTCCTTTGCAAAGTCAGCATTTTGAACAATTTACTATGTTCCTGCCTTGTGTGTGCCTCTCTGAGAGCGAACAGGAGGCTGAACACAGAAGGCTTTCCTTTCTCAAGTTGTGTGCAGTGAGGTCCCATGGCTACCCTGGGGGCTGGGAGAGTTGAGTCTCAGACTGAAAAAAAAAATCAGCGTTTCACACTTTTCCTGATGCCAGAGGAAAGTCAGGGGACTCCATAGGTGAGCAGAGAGTACTGTGCAGGGAGGCAGAGTCAGTGGCAAAGCTAAATGTTAAGGATGAGGGTATTTGCATTTTAGCCTGCCTTCAGCAGAGAGCTGGCAGTGACAGGAGGACAGCTGGACAACATTCTCTTCCTGACCTTGGGACTCTGGACCAGAATGCACAAAATCCAAGATCTGGGGTTCTGCAGCTCCAGGTAAGCAAAAAATATGATGCCCACAGAACAAAGGAAAGTAGCTCACATCACATAGTTCCCAGCAAACTGCGGATCTTTGCTTCCTTTGGGGATTTTCCATTGTCCTGTGGACATTTTCAATGCTGTTTATCATGTAAAAAGTGAACATATTTCTTCAGGTAGAAAAAGACATGCAAATGCATTTTAAAATCCACAAGCTTTTTAAAACTTCAACAAAATGTATGCAGAGTCATATGCAAATACCTTCTATCTCTAAGTATATGTTTCTATACATTTTTAATATTAGCTATCCCAAGCTGGCATAAACAAACGTCCTATATGCTCAATATATAGTACATACAATTTTTAACATGGCTTTTCTGTAACTGTGGGTAGATTAGGCAAATAAGACAACAGTCAGCTAAGACATATGTTCATTGGACTACTACAAAACCCCCACACAGTTCCTTAGGAATTTCAGTGAATTAATAAAAGCTACAAGCTGAACTATATAGCCAAAGGGCAGTGTCACAACCCCCACATACACACACACACAGAGGTTAGGAATCCTTGTGGCTGAGGGGATAGTGTGAGATGGCTGCCTGAAGCCTGAGACATGGAAAGTCAATCTCATGACCCCCTTTCTTCCTACCCCTAAAGCCTACTAATTCCCTACAAGAAAATAAGTAGGCCATCACAGAGAATATGGCTGCACAGTGCTTTAAAAAAGATACGCATGTTCAGGCATGTTCAGCAGGCAGGGATGCCAAAAATGAATAAAATCAACATAGTACCAAGGTAGACATCAGGCAATTGATCTCTGAGTTTAAAGCCCAAATATATCATTTGACATCTGTGAATGTGCCAAGAGAGCTCTCATCTCGAAGATCCAGAGGGATGCAAGGGAGAAGGGAGAGAAACAGAGTGTGCACAGGGTGAGGTGGGGTGAAACTGCACAGTCACAGAGGTGTGCCGGAAAGCAAAGAGATGCAGAGAGAAGGGAAGGAGAAAGGCAGGGAGAAAGAGAGAAATGAAGCTTCAGATAGCTGATATAGGAACAGTATGAGAAAAATGAATATGGAAGCAAGAACCACCTGGAAATGTTAAAGGAGGAAGCCTGCTTTGCTATGTGAAATCTTGATTTTACAGTTGTTAAATCTGAGCTGTTGGGAAAGAGGAAACTGGCCAGAGCACCCAGCATAGCATTCTCTGTGTTTGGTTGTTCAAAACCTCTTGAACCTACTTATGATGCTTCATCACCACCAACTGAAAAATGTAATTATGAAAAAAGCAAGGAAGAATCTACTGATGAAATTGAAAACAAAAAATTCCAGCTGTTGCACTGGAAGGAAAAAAAAAAGAAAAAGGAATGGGGAAATGATAGTGACTGACATTCAGGAGAAGCTGCTTCTAATTTACATTAGGATGGTTAAACTCAGTCATATAGTTTCCATGTATCTGTAGGTTTAGAAAAAGATAACTTCTGTAAGGAAACATGAGAACATCCAGTCTCTCACAGTAAACATGTCATTTTTATAATAAGTGGAAATATTCCAGAGGAGGGGTAGCTAGGCAGATATCAAGCCATAAACATAGAGGCATGAAAAAGAAAACTAAGACACCAGCAGAGTAATGTGAAGATGAACAGAGATGTATCATGAGTTATGAAGAATTGGAAACTGGACAGCAACACACTACTGTTATGAAGAAATAGTTCAGAGTTTCATCTATTCAGCAAGAATTCCAAAAACAGTATTACTACAAAAAAAAAAAATAGCAAGAGTGAATAAAAAAGAGCAGAGAAAAATGAGACACAGGAAGTCATGAAAAGGCTGTAGCTAAGTCCTCTTGATCAGAAGACTCCAGGTGGAGGGAGACCTCCCAGGAATTGGAAGAAACACTGCCAGGGATCATGATGAGAAGAAACAACCTGTGCTTTCAGCAGAGCACAGTTCTTTGGAGGCAGATTTATGCTACTGACACGATTTTAGTCTTTCATTTAAACTGACGGGAATACAGGAAGGGATAAGGAATGTAAGAAAATTACCACAGGGCAAGAAATTATGACATTATCAGTAGTGTTGATGTATTTGGCCATACAGTAAGGCTTAAAATTAGAAACAAGTTGTCTGCCACAGAAAGGTTCATGCTATCAAACGAGGAGATGACTACTTTGCTTACAAGCTCTTTGATAAGCTAGGCAGCTATTATCTATGGCTTTTTGCTTAAAAATAACATCTCTGGATGTCGAAGGACTAAACAGTGTAATTACCCAAGATAACCACTGGCAAAAGTTACCTCCCCCCGGACAAGAACCAACAACCACAACTGTAGGTGAAATCCAGAGCAAAACCAGCTCAGCTGCAGTTGTATTAATTTGTTTCAAGGAGCATTTTTTCAGAAATTATTAAAAGAGATAATGATCAGACAATATTTACAGTCTCAGCTGAAGCAAAAGAAGACAACTGGATATTTGCTAAACATACACTTCTTCAGTTTCTGTGTCAACTGAAGGATAAAGACATCCACTGTTACTAAACCATATTGTCGTGAGGTTACTAAAAACAAAAAGCTTAAAGGAAGCCCACAATAACATAACAGTAACAATAATGACAACTCTTCAAAGGATTTCTCTCCCAGTAATAACTATTTGCAAAAGGAGAAATCAGGCTCCAATTGGAGCACTCCAGTTTTACAGAAGCCTCACCAGGAGAACCTGATTAATGAACAATAGCTAAAGAAGCAGGTGCAGTATCAACCTTTCTACTTTATCACTTCCATCTCCCAAATTACTAGGGAGGACTCTACACAAAGGAATAAGATTATACATTTTATTCACATCCTTATAATTTATATCACTAAAATAGATTTAATGCTAATCTCTAACTCTTTCATGAACAGAACAAGATCTGCAGATCCTGTCTCCCTTAAATCATTGTATCATGGCCCATTTTAAGTAGGGGGATAGTTGGTGTGAATCCAAAAATCCAGAAATGAGAAAATTAATTCTTTGTGTTATCAGAACAAAGCTTTCATGTGTCAGTTGGCACAATGGGTTTTTGCGAA
The DNA here is from genome assembly GCA_013397375.1 of Toxostoma redivivum. Taxonomy (NCBI): domain Eukaryota; kingdom Metazoa; phylum Chordata; class Aves; order Passeriformes; family Mimidae; genus Toxostoma; species Toxostoma redivivum. The sequence goes on along the minus strand of VXBI01006996.1, from coordinate 114,990 downwards.
AAAGGTAAGATAAAAGAACAGCACAAGAATGAAATTTAAACACTGGAGAAAAGAAGGATTCAGGAAATTCATGTATTAGATGCTCAAGGAGATACAAATAACAACTAATAAAAGCAAGCTGAATATGGACTACTAAGAGAGTAGTAATTGAGTACACAAACAGATAGAGAAAATACATGATTGTAGGGAGGTTTTTAAGTGGTTAAATATTAGCTCAAAAGTCAAAGAGGACTAAAGAGCAACACATTCTTCCACCAGTTAACAGCCACTAACAAAAAGCAGTTGCACAACTTAGCAAGCCCTGTGCTGCTTTTACTAATTATTGTAAAAATCTCTTTATCTGTCATATGCTAACCTCTGTAGTTACTACAGATGGCTGGAAGTAGTAGTTTTGCCAAAGATGTGAAACTGATAAAGAACAGCATGAAAAAATAACAGAATAACTTTTATAGGCAATCGCAAGTATAAAAGCTGGCAAGACTCCAGGAATGTTGCCTTTTGAATGTAATTTTATGAAGTATGTGAAACGACACTAGTTTTTCCTTGATATGTTTAATGGTGTTTTGCCTGAGGAAGAACCTATCCTATCTACAGAAGAAGCTGCCTTGTGTTCTCCCTGCAGCTGCCTTTGTGTTCTCCCTAAAACAAGAAATGCCCTCACCCTGTACAACTGACATCTCACTTGCTGAAGATCACTGGATGTCAAATAACCTTTGAAGAGAACAGCAAAAGATTAGAGACTTATTTTTTCTGTTCTCAATTGATGAATGTTTAGCTACTGAACTTGATGCTTATGAATCCTGCTCTTAAAATGGACCACTTTTCCTCACACTGGTCAATAAGCACAAGCTTTAGGCAATTAAACTGGTTGTTCGCTTTTTGATTGATTAAAGGAAGTAAACAGCACATATTTATTGACTCTTCTACTAATAATGTTTTTTTGTAAAGCCTTTTGAATAAAAAATATGATGATGTGAATTTATTACAGGAGGAAAAATCACAGAAGCACAATAAAGACTATTGTCTTGTTCACAAATTTTCTACTATCAACATTTAATGACAAATTACTTATTTAACATAAATTAATGTCAAAATATTATTCTGTGTGTGAATAGACAGCTACACACTGCCAAAATATCGAGAGTTATCCCTTTAGAAAGCATCACATCCCAAACAGGTAATAAATGCTATCAAATGTCTGGAAATTAAGTATCAGGAAATCTAGAAAAGCTACATAATGGTATTCAGCAAATGCCAAACAGATCTGGGATCTGACAGAAGTAAATAACTTCCAGGGTATGGAAAACACAATGATTCTTTTGCCAAAGCTATCTTCCATCTCTCTAATTTTTTCCCCTTCTTTATGCAATTATTCCAAAAAGAATTACCCTGGCAGAAATGCAGTGAGCATCTTTACAATTCCCCAAGAGCTACAAGACAAGCAATGGAGCGAGCATGCCAGTACTTTGTACAAACCCAGTAGCCAACTAGCACTTCTGCATATGTGCAAAAGCCAGGCAGATAAAAGCTCTTGCAGATAGAAGCTGACATGTTGGACTAATGCAACATAAATGCTTCCACAAGAAAGTTGTGGCAGCCCACTATAAATTACTCTGTACAAATATTCTCCTAGAGGATTCAAGGATAAGCAGGACGACGGAGCAGAAGGTGCTTTCTTTCCTTTCCTAATGGCAGCAATGAAGTGAACTGTAAGCTTAATCACAAACCTGCCAGTTTGCAACATCAGGGAAGACAATTTATGCATATGGTAGACCAGTTATTTACTGAAGACTCTAAAGCTTTAATCATAGCTTTAAGTATAAAATCAGCTTTAAGTGGCACTTTATCCTATGGCTTCAAACCCTCAAGTAAAGCACCACGTTTTGCAGACCTCTGGGATTTTTTACGTTGCTTGTTTCAAACGAAAATTTTGCCTTACTTGCTTATGTTTGACTAAGAAACAGAGACTCCAGTTAACTTGGATTCATCATTCTATAGGGTGTGAGATAATAAATCTCATAAAGAAATGTACATATAAGTCATAGGGAAGGAGACAAAAAATTGAACAGACTGCCATCACAAGTAGCATAGTGGTCTGTCTAGCATGGAGCTGCTACAAGAATGGCCTACGATATAAGAAGAGATTTTTGGTCCACACGTATTCCTGGAAAAATCCTATATTCTGATGACCTAAACATTGTGAATGTGCGGTATATTTGTTATATAATCTCTGCCCCCTAAAGTCAAATGCCTCAATAAATAATTTCATTCTGGAATAGTGTTTAAATTGTAAATTTACCTTAACATAATTTAAAACAAATAAAGCAACAGCTTTGCTTGTTGATTTAAAAATAAATGTACTTGCAATAAAAGTAAGAGAGTCAACCCTAAGTCTCTTTCCCTTTTTTTAAAATGTGTAAGAGAACAGAGAAATTGTTCACACAGTCTATTTCCAATATATTTAAAGTAAGATTTATGTGCATACATTAAAAAAAAAAACAACATTTCAACATAGTATGCATATATGCACAAAATATGGTTAAACGCTGAGAAGCAAGTAAGGTATATTTTTTTACATGATAGATGTGGACAAATTTTAAAACATTATGCACCACATATTGCTGGGGTGTAATCCAATAAGAAAATATTAAGAATAGAATGATTTTTTAGATGAGATCTTTATCTTCAGTAAAAACTGTCTCACAGATATAGAGGTTTATAATTTTTTTTGCCAGTACGTATAGGAGTACAGACAGCTTCTTATTGATCAAAGGAAAAAATTCCCCAAACCAGAAGAATAGTCGAGGAAATACAGAAGCTTCTTTAATAGGAAACACTAACCCATCAAGTATGTGCCCACTGGGCACAGAAAAGATATTTAAATATATTTGAGGTTTTATATTTCCATTGGTGTTGAAATGATATCTGTTCTAGAATATATCTTTGTCCAACCTATTGTAAATTAAATGTTTTCTAGACATATCTTGTTTGATAAACAATTGTTTCACTTAAACCACAAACATGGTTGTTGGTCAGTGAAATGAGGCTAATAATAATAATACATCTCACTTCATTAAACATAGAAATATTATATACTGATATAACTGAACTTCTGACACAAACAAGCAAAAATAACACTTTTGTGGTCACCTTAATTATGTTATTTACAAGGCTGTGATTTGAAAATCTTTCAAGCTTCCCAGATGAATAAAATAAATACTTATTTAAAGAAAGGGAAATTCACACAGCCTCTCAGAAAGGGAAGAGGATGAGCTCCAATCCTTCAGTCACAAGGGGATGGGTACCAGCCTCTGGAGTGTGAGTCACAGGCTCCCACTTGGGACACTTGTGCTCACTTGAGGCTAAAATGGAATTGTCTCAGAAACCAGTCCAACAACAGCACAGCTATAACAGCTGCAAATATGGCTGAGCACTGAAAATACTTCCATCGTTTATAGGGATAAAAGGGGGAAACAAAAAGCAATGCTGCAATGTCCTGCCACGGTGTTGGAATTGTTGCCATCCAAAGCCACAACCTGAATATTTAAGTTCTCAGCTACTGATCATTAGTGAAAACCTAAACAGTATTATACAGACTTCATTGTGAAATTAATGACTATGGAGTAGGTAAGAAAATCCAGTAAGTTCCAGAGCCTCATTTGAAAAAAGATTTAACAGAAAAAACCCACCCAGTCAAAAAAAACCAAAATTCAGCCCACAATAAACAACTCTTTTATGGGCAGTCAATACTCAGAGTAAAGAGCCAAACACATCTCAAGATTTAAGCCATTTAAATCAATATTTTTGTCACTGATTTAAACCAGGAGAATCTTTAAAACTCAAAAGCCAGTTTAATTAATGAAGTATTCAAAACCAAAGAAAAGCATCAAATAGTTTATTTGTGACTTCAGAGTGCCAGTTGTAAAGTGAGACACTATATCTTGCTCTAGCACTGCATTTGGCTCTAGCCATCCATTTCTTACTTCTGTGGTACTTTAGAAAGGAAAGAGCCTATTTTTGAATAAACAACGAATTTGTTTCACCAAGCTGCTCAGCTGAAATAGTGCTTCATGAAGTGTCTTTTTTTGTCTAACCTTCAGTCTATTTCCATGCATACACACGTACCTGTATATATGTCCATGAATGTATACAAGCTTCCCAAACACTTTCAATATTTTTAAGAGATACAGGGATGTCGAAGTGTCAGGTTCACACAAGTGTCATTGAGACACAGACTAAGCAGGTGCAAGGTCATGGTTCCACTGCAGGTCACTGGGAGCCTCTTCTCCCAGTGATAACCTTGACTGAGCAAAGTGGAAGGAGGGGACTCTGAAAGTGAACTAATACAATCACTCTCAGATTCAGAGAAATTCCCATCAAGAGGTGCTTTAGGCAGACACAGGACACATATTCCTTTTTTTTTTTTCCCCACAGCTGCTCCAGTAGCTTTGTGGCTCATACACAATTTTGCTACCTTTAACAGATTTTCATGGACATAACCAGATATGTAATTTGGTGCCATACAGTCTTTATGAAAACAAGACAGGACCTTGGGTAATGAGAATGATTTGACGGTGCCCTTACCTTCCCACCTTTGGCTTGGGACCACAAAGTAATCCGCTAGTTCATTCAAAAGAAAAAAGTAAAGATCAAGAGAAGATGATTGCTGGCTTACTGCAGAAATGCCAGAGATACACAGTGGATATACACCCAGGAATGAGTTACTAATAAATAAATAAATAAATAAATAACCTTCTCTTAAAAAAAAAATTACTAAAGTTTTGCTGGTGTCTACATCAGTAACTAGAAGAAGGTATTAGCATCGTATTAATGACTGTCGCTTGGACGGACTGCAGACACTAAAAAGAGAAGAGCTCAAAAAGGAGTAGAAAGATAATAACTCAAAAAGTAACAGTGAAAAAAAGTGACAATAAATCTGCAATACAAGCAGTACATTTACAATAAAAATACAACAACTGAGAAACCCAGTTCTTAAAAATGAGTCGCATCTGGAAGGCCCTGATGATACAAAAGACCTGGGGATGACCCAGGGTAAAAATTAGAGGTTTTAAACCTGTACTTTGAAGCAGGGGAATAGGAAGCAACTATGTTCTCACAACCAACTGCTATTTTAAATCCATATAAAATAGGTGAATCCATAACCACAGGAACACAAAAAAATCCAATCCAATCCAATCCAATCCAATCCAATCCAATCCAATCCAATCCAATCCAAAAACCCAAACAATCTCAAAGAAACAAAAAAAATGGAAAAATAAAACAGAGTTCATTGACAGAACAGAAAAAAACCTATTTACTAAAACTGACAGAAAGATGGAGGTGGATCTTAGCCACTGTCCAGTCTAGTGTAAAGAAAACAGAGGTAAATGAACTTATGAAGTCTTATCAATCTCCAGTCTCCAAGACTTTGTACATTTTCTGTCTCTTTGTCATTCATACTAGAGCACTGGAATTCTTTTTATTGAAATTGGGGAGCAATAGTTTAGAAATTTTTTTAGTATTACTTAGTCAACACGTAAGTTAACTTGGTAAGAGGAAAAGGAGGTCATATAGTATTCAAACAGATACAATACTTGTTTTCTTTTTTCCCCTCCAGTGCTCTGTATTGAAATCTGAAAAGCCCGTTTCAGATTCTGCACGTTGCTATTGCACACGAAATAATAGGACACACTGGCCTTTGATACAATTCTTTTCAGGGAACAAAAGCTTCCTTTGGCACAACTACAGCCACTGCTTGTTGTAGGTTACATATGTCTTTCCAGTCAAGCATGATTAATAACTGTTAAAAAAAATGCTCATGACCCATGGCAAGTATTCTTTCAACTATAATACCAGCATTATGGGCTCTGAATCTCAGTAATTTTAAAATGTGCTTCTACAATGGAACTATAATTTAATTACTTTTTCTGCAGCCTGTTCTATTTTGTTTCATCACTTTGATTGCACCATGCACTTGGCAGCTTATGGAAGACTGCATCTGCCTCCAGGATTATTTCACTGGGCTCTTTCGACATCTGTTTCTGAAAATGACTTTATTTGCAGTGGCATAAAGAATAATCAGAGACTTGTTTAATCCAGATAAATTGGAAAAGAGAGAGACACAGAGACAGAGTTGGAGACAGGGAAGAGACCAGGGAAAAAGAGAAAGCAGATCTATGCTGCATGCTGCAGAAGACATCAAAATAATCTCTCCTCTTCCTGTGCTTCTGCAAATGTTGTTATCTGATGGATGATATGATACATGAAAAGATGCGTCACTAAGTCAGCTCCTTTTAATGTTTAGGGGGAGCTCAAAGATGCAATACATTCTAGCTAAAGCTTTGTGCTGTGCTTGATCAGTTTAATAAAATTTTCATGAATTACATTTGCAACCTCATCCACTGAGAATCACAATGCAGTCTGAAATGATCCATAGCAGTTGACAAAAGTCCTTATAATAAACGAGCTAAATCCAGGCTCCAGCCTGACCTGACATCCTTCCAAAGGCAGCTACAGCCAACACCTGTTGCCGAGTGCCACTGCACAGCTATGGACTGAGCACACAGTTCAGCATAACTTCCCACATATCAGCCCTCATGAACAGGGTCACCTGTGTATCAGATGATCAAGTGCAAGGCATCTGTAACAGGCCCATGCCTGCCTTAGCTTTGATTCAACACAATGGAAACCACCACTGTTGACTCCTGTTTAGTTTTGTGTTATAGATGGATTTGTTAACCCACAAACCATTTTAAGCAGTTAAAGACGTGCCCTCTAAAAGATCATAGGTATTGGCAAGGTTTTATTTTGCTCTTTAGTTCTCTTTGCCTGTTTTTTGTGGAGGGTGAACACATATTTGTCAAGACACATCCACTGCCTCCCTAAGAAAGTGCTGCAGGACAGCAGCTCTGGCAACAGAAGCAGACAGCAAAGCTTTAGGGACAAGCAACACTAAAATTCTAGGTGCTAGAGTGCTAGGCCATAAGGATAACAAGCTGAACAATTCCTAACATTGTCTTACTTTTGAGAGCTTCAAATCTTGCCTGTCTTGTGCTTCTTTCTTTTTGGAGATTTTTTCTGTTGTTTGCTGGTCTTCTGAGCTATATTGCTGCAGCAAGCACATCAGAAATTAACCGGTTTGGACACATATTTTCCCTAGGAATTATTTAACTTCAAGGCAGGCCCTGCAGTTCTCAGGAAAACAATGAAGAAAAACCATCGTCCCCAGAAGTAACAGGTATCATGCAAACACACAATAGCTAGACATGCTCTTAAGTGGTGCCCATGCACTTTGCTGCTGTCCCCATGAGAAGGTCACAAAAGGGAAAGACAAAAAATTCCTCCTTTTCTGTACTGCACTGACTCACCTTTCCTCAGCAAAATACAGCAGGTGAGCTGAGGACATGAAAAAAATCAAAGCTTCCACATTGCTTATCTACTTACAGGCAATACAGGAAGCAAAACTCCTCTGGCAACCTGTGTGCTAGTAACTTGGCAAGTTTGACAGTCTGCATTTGGAAGCCTGGTTATTTTCATAAAAGACATAATCCCCAAAGTAAACAACTCAAACTTTCGGAAGGAAACAGACCAAACCAAAAATTCACAGTTAGCAAAAAGGAAAAGAATCGTAAGTGTATTTTGCTGCTGAATTATCTGAAACCCAGTAGAACAAGGTACTCTTCCCTCCTTTCTAACCAAGGTCCCTGATACCTCTCTGATGTCTGAAGATGAGGTGAAGATTTGATAGAGGATATCAGCTACTCACAGAAGGTTTGTAGTTGGCTAATTAGGTAGGGAAGCTGCCCCAAAGAGAGATACGTTCCAGTGACAGAGCATGCTGTGAAAATCTATTAAAAGACTATTAACAATTAATTTTTTTCTTTTTAATTTAGACAAATTTACTTCCTCCCCTCATTTTCCATCTCACAACCTTTGGCTGTAACACAGGAGTTGTGCAGGGCCAGTGGCCATGCAAAAAATTACCCATTGCTTTTCTAGAGCTTCAACGTAAAATGTACACAGTATAAGAAACAGAAAGTCTAACAAGGATTTGTCGTCTTGCCAATATTACCAAAGAACAAAAGCCATCATGCTTAATTAGCAATTCTCCCTAAAAGAATTTGTAAGGATGTACTGTTTAACAGCCAAGGTGAAAACTGGTTTTCCTCTGAAGCACCAGCTAGTGATCACTGTTGGACAATGAGTAGATGCCTGTGCTGTCCTGTTGGTCAGATGTGGCTCGGCAGCAACTCTTCCATAAAAAGTGCTCTTAAGGACAAGGTAAGTGCTTGAACACACAGTTATTTACCTTACCTTAGCCACATAAACTTGGAATGAAGCTTTCAAACCACTGGTAGCAACCAAAGAGAAAGAAGCCAACACTCCCTTAAGCACTGATAATAAAAGCAGTTTGTAAGGTCAGGGTCAAATCAGGATAGGGCAGCACGCAAGTAGCTCTTCACTCAGGATACTTAAGAGAACAATAGAGGTGTCAGCTTGTTGCCTGTGGTGATGCCAGTCTGCCTTCTTAAAACCAATTTTTTAAGAGGTAAGACTTTAGTTTTGAGCAAATTTGAATATCCAGCTTGGAAAGAGTGGAAATTCAGTGGAAATTGGTTTGGGTCTTGTCATATGATCAGTAGTCCTCACTGTTCTCCTCCTGTAACCACAGGCACCTATCCAGAGCACTTGAAACCCATCTCAGGGAATGGCAGGAAGAACAGCTCGTGCTCTGTCCAAGACATTTCCACTGAACTCCAGCAACAAGAGAAATTCAGTTTATACATAAGCATAGCCTGCCTTTTACCCACGAATCCTGTCTTAGGCAGGGCACAGAAGTGATTTTTTTGAAGACACTATAAAGCCTACACTGTCACAAGGAGTAGCTTCTCCAAAAGTGAAATCTTTGCGTGTCAGCAGAAACAGTAGAAATACCCCCTGAGTGTCTCGATACTGGCAAGTCTTTAGCTACTTAGCTGACTATAAAATGGAGTGATTTAGGCTCCCAGTTTCAAGCACATAAAGGATCCTGGAGCCTGCCCATTATGGGCACAGATACCAAATCTTGTTATGGAACAAAATGCTGTCTTGCAGTCATTCTGTCTTAAAAGATCTTATGTATAAGACAGTTGTCTCCCAGCAGTTGCCCACATACACTGTCCAAGACTTCTTGGAATCAACTAGGTACACCCAACAAAGCATCAGAAGAGATGACCTGCTCCATATTATTATTCTTAGGTCAGCACCAAAGGAGAGCCTCACTATAGCATACTAACTATTCCTTATCACTTTCCCCTTGACATGCTCTATCAAAATAAACCATTTTTCTTGTAGCAAGATTTTAAGAAAATCTACTTAAACTGCTTTCAATGACAATTGATTTTCATCTACAAGGATGTATCTTACTTATACATCCTTGAAGTGAAATCAACTAAAAGTGGCTAAAATGAAAATGGACCCTGTTTGTCATGGGCAGACCTAGTTTCTGCCTGTGGCTATCCTTCAGCTCAGTAGGAGAAGTTATAAGATACAAAAGGAAAATTATCTGTGTGGGAGGCTTCACTGTGCTCTGCTTAATTAGCTGCTGTTCAATATGTGAAACACAGCAGCGTGCACTTTCATGCCCATACACGTGCTTTTAGAACCGATGTGCACTAGTAACGGGGTTGATGTATCTTCTATAAATTGGATTATGACACCAAAACATTGCCAAGAGGAAATACTCTGCATTACTTTATAAAACAAATCATGATTTTCCCAGACTGCAACAGCCCCAAGCAGATCATCTAAGTTTTCAATTGCTTCCATAAAGTGGAAGCTCTGTCTTTGCAACAGCATTCAGTCACGCTATCTAGAGTCTTCCCAGACTGTACTGTAATGTAAAATCAAGATAATTGAGAGATCAGCCATGCAATACACATATACATATATATCTGTTCATTCTGACAGAGTCCTACGCACATAAAACTGCTTGTATCAGCCTAAACACTCCTCCAGTGCTCAGAGATATTATTCTGATCACATAAAATGCAGCAGCAACCACTATTTCCTCACACAGTCATTCTATATACAAATGTCAGATGATGTATTGTTCTTGCCAATGCAAATGTCAGTTTGGATTGGCCATAGGCTACAGACGTGCCCCAGATTATTCTGGGTCCCCTATGGAGCTGAGGCACAAATTCTCAGCACCTCGCAGGATGAAAAGCCTTTGCCACAGTGACAGGCAAGGGTACACTTGTCTTGCCTTTCTGGCATGGAAGAGGCACAAATAAAATATTAAGTCCATGCACTTCTGACCCGTAAACTGCAGCATCAAACAAAAGCAGGGCAGCACTGCTGCAGGAGCACAGTTTCTGTGGATATATAAAATTAATGATCCAGCTTCCCTGATCTGTGAGCACAAGTGAGTGCAGACTGAGAGGTCACAGGGAGGGCTTTTCTAGGCACAAACTGGACCTTTAAGGAGCATATCAAGCATCTAAAAACCATGTAAAGCAGAACAGCACAACACTTGGTGGGTGCAACTTCTACAGAGAAACATTCCTTTACAGTTTCTATAGCATCCTGTTGATTAGAAAGGCTGATGGTAGATGTCTGTGAAATAAGAGGGTGAAAACCAAGGCAATATAGGGAAAGGATATATCAGACATACCTGACGTGTTGTTTCCTTCTGTTTCCCTTGGTTTCCCTGTGTTTTAAATAGGAAAGGTGGTGAACCAGTCTGAAGGATTTACTGGGCTTTACTGATAGCCTCCAGAAGAATCTACTTCACAATTTCTCATTGTGACAGATTTGGTTAATGGAAAATTTGAAGAAAAAAGATGTAGACAGTCTGGAAATGTTGAACCTAATAATTTTAATAATTTTATGTGTTTCTTGGGGTTTTTTTGTTTTTGTTTTTTTCTTTTTTCTGAAATCTGAGAGGCATAAATTCTGTTGAAACATTAGGACCTTGGAAAAGAATTACACAGGTAGTTTGTTATTATGGCTAGCTAAACAAAAACCCCCAAAATCTCCAAAATCACATCACTGCCTCCCGGAGTATTTCTTCAAAGATGTAGTTTTAAAGCCTAAGGCACCATGTTCTATATGAGGTGTGTATGTGTTAACAGAGGGATATCTGTGATGATATCCCCAAGCCCTAGGCAATCTCTCCTCACTCTGAGCCATGCTGCCTGCCTTCTTCCCTACTATAGGTCTCTGCCAGCTAGTTCAAGAGCCTCAAAAGCCAAATATTCTGAATTTCTGCAAGGTGCTTTGTTAAAAATTCACAAAGGAAAAACTAGTCTAAAAGTCCTATTTCTGTTACCTAAAAATATGTCAATTATCATTTGCAGCTGAAAAACAGTAGAAGCCAGTTCTCCAAGGAGTACAGACAACCAGGATAACTGCAATACTGAAATGTTACTGTACTCTTAATAGTAATAACAAAAATAATAGCAAAACAACAGAGAAATGCAAAGCTGACTAAATACTTAAGAAGCAGTACTTTTTAGGTTATGCAAATACATAATCCAAGTCTTTTTATTCCCTGAATCACAGAAGCTGATGTAGAGGAATAGCTGCAGCTTCTGTGCTCTCTTCCTTCCCCCACACACCCCCTCACACCACTCCCCTATTGCTGACATCCTGGCACTTCTGAAAATTACTGTTTCACCATCCAGCTTTTGGAAGTAAATGCAAAATGCAATGGATCTTACCTCCTCCTTACCAATGGACTATTAACACAATCTAGCTAGCTTCACTTTAAGTGCAGACTGAATATACTAATAGCTTCATTCTTTCAGAAAATGAGATACGCGGTTATTAATTTTGTCACCCCAGTCATTAGACCAGTTTCTTACTTGTGGCTATGAAATTCCTTTCAGATGACATACTTACAAAAAAATTAAGAATCCATGTAGTGGAAGATAAAATGACTCACATATTCTAGGAAAATATATGCTTGTAAATGAGACATGTAGGTTTGGCTGGAAGCAAATTTGTGCACAGCCTATTACAAAAGGCATCTTGTTGGTCTCTCCCTTAAATGGATAAGTAACTGAGACAGGCTGTTTGCAAGACTTTCATGAAAACAGCTCTTTCACTGAAAACCGAGTTATTCTATTGCTGTTTCCTTGGTAAAATTTTAAACAGTCTTATTTTTTGCATGAAGGACATTCCAAATCCCACCTTCCATTTTTAATCACAAAAAAGTTTTGCAACATGTATTAGAATAACAATGGTTCTTCCCAGGGAGAGGTCTTTGCTGGATGAAGCAGCAGCTAGCAAATATTACGTAGCTGGTAGAATAACAAAGCAGGAATCTGTGGCCATGCTCTCTCCCTTTCCTCTTTTCAGATCTTGCCCAGAGCAGTTTCAATCTGAGCTTTGAGGGAAAAGTCTCTTTCCATGGCCTGTTGGCTCCTTGCTTGAACATAAATGCACTTCTCTGGTCTGTGAGAGGAAGGAGTTGTGTCTCCATGTGGAACAAGGGCACTGTCCCCTGTCCCTTCACCCCACGGCTAGCAATGACTAAAGGCAGGCACGAAGCCCTGCACTGACAACACACACACTACAGAAAATGGCAGAGTGACTCTGAACCCCAGGTTCACATGGGCAAAAGCCCATGCCCAGCATTTCCTCTGCTGGGTGCAGCCAGAATATACAGAAACCAGACCAAGGTCTCAGGTGCAGCTGAAGTAATCAACCAGCCATGCCATTTCCTACAGTGCGGCTGTCCCCCCAGATCCTGCAAGAATTCTGGCCAAGCCCAGGCCTGCTATTTAGACCTGTATATCCTATCATTGCCACCTCAAGACTCACAAACTTACAGCCCTGTGCTGCAAATTCTGCAGCCAATGAAGACAGTAAATAACATCCCACAGACTATCTGGGGACTTACCAAGCTCATAGCAAGGGCACCAAGGCTCCACAGCTACACAGGACCAAAGCAAATGGAAACTACATCAAGTTCTATATGTGGGCTTAGCTGTGAGAGCGCTAGCTCCACTCTCTAGCAAGGGTTAACTAGATCAATACTGCAGGTTTCTGCCAACATGGGCTATCAAGGGACAGGAATATGCAGCTCTTGGGTGCTAAAGCTGTGCCAGTGCAACCTTCCAGGCCAATATATGGCCAGAACCACATACCAACCAGAAGCAGTTTACTGTGCTTACTGTGTACAAGCTGTAATGTGTTCACTTGATATTCAAAGCTGTAAACACAGGAGGTGCCCTTAATTTCACTGTGACTGAAAGTATACAGAACTGGGTCTTATCCTTGCAATATTACCTTGAACTCTGCAAGGTGAGCAGCCATTTACATCTTTAGTAGATTAAAATTGCTGGCTTAATTTGAGTTTGCTTTTCAAATAAATTTAATTTTGAGGATTCTATGTCCTTTTTGCTCCTGGTATGTAATAAGCTAATCCACTTATTTTCGTAAACATCCCTGCTTTAAGGTATTTTATGACCACACACTTTTTGTGACAGAGTTACAATTTATCATATACTGGCACTGAAGAAGATTAAATCCAAAATCTTGCAGTACTGGAGCAGTTAAGTGATCACTGTGAACAATGGATCTAGATCAACAACTGGTTGTCAGCAGTTTGACAAATACCATGTTTTTATCCTGTTGGTAAATTGTCTGTAAAGAAAATAAAGTTCTAAGTGTGTTTGTCATTCTCTGGCATAGTGGGTATGATTTATCTAGTCCAGGTTTATCCTGAACTGTTCACTGTAAATAACAAACTGACTGGACAACATACTGCATCTGGCATTCAAAGATGGCTGTGCATGTATCCAACTTGGTTTATCCCATCACAGGGCAATCTGGCTTGAATTAACATTACAAAATAGTATTAATCAATTTAATACGACCTGGTGTATAAGTACCTGAGGTGCTGAGAGATCCAAACAAAAAGCTTCTCATTTAGAAGTTTGTTTAGAAGTTGCTGGTTTCAAACTACGGTTTGATACATAATTTAACTGCCCCTCTAAACACTGATAAGTCTTTAAATGTGGCCATGAAGCTGAATTAAAATTTCCATGGCTGCAGAATAAAAAAAAATTCAAATTCATNTATATTTAAAAACTAAGTGACCCTGAGCCGCTTACAGCTCAGACACCCAATCTCCTGGTGCTACAGCAGGAAAGCCCACATGCACATTGCACATCCTTATCTCCCATACACATACTTTCACATCCTCAGCAGCCCCCTTCCATAACCTGACAGACAACGAGGAATATTTAATTAGAAGATGCTGAAACTGCTTTGTTTCCATGAACTATTTGGAAAGTAGCAGATAATGTTCTTTTTTCTGACAATTCCCCTTTCTCTTTCATTAGAAAACTCCTAAGAAGGTGCTGTCACATCAGAGCAGTGGCACTGTACACCTTCACCCTGCAAAAATTGAAGCAGAGATACAGAAACATGTCATGTGATGACAAATGCAGTTTTAAGAAGTCTTCATACTTTTTTCTTTATATTTGCTTCTTTTGTGCAGTCCTCCATCCCCTCAGTCATGCTGATGCAAACATACACTGAACAAAACTGGAAGTGATTTGATTTGAAAACCAAACCAAACCAAAAAATAAACCCGAAGTCTGTGTCTGGTTTGTAGCACAACCCTACAAATTATCACCTCGCACAATGTGGAAGTGGATGAACAATAGTGTAGGAATGGTGCCTTATTAAAATAGCTTTGCTGGCTGAGAAAACACTTGTGTAACCACACTTGTCTATACAGAATAGATGGTAGTGAAGAATCAGATGTTATAATTTTTCCAAAGTAATTTTCCCCATTTCTAGTTGGCCAGGGTTAAAACTTTCTGCTGTTTTCATGTGACCACATGAAAGCTTGCTATCTGTCTGCAATTCCTTGCTGTTTCTCAATCACGATGACTCCCTCCATGAATGGAGGTGGACATTCGTGGAGCTGAATGTCTCAGCAATGTGCCATGAACTGCCTTCTTTCTGGCAAAAGGAGTGGTCATTTCTTACTACCACCACCTTCGTCAGTCTTAGACCTGCAGTGTTCACTGTCAACCAAATTGGAAAGATCTGTCAAATCATGAGGCTAAATTAACCAGTAAATTTTCTTCAGCAATTCACACATCAAAACATAGGTGTGAACTCTTTTCTTTTGAAAAGAGCAGCATACATTGTTTTCCAGTAAGCTGTGACAGCCAAATGTTCAATATGGACTGAAAAGTCAAGAGAAGAAAAACATATTTACTGTGCCTTCTTATATATTAATTATAACTTTCTAAGAAAATGAAAGCTTTATTGCAAACACATTTTGATTACTGAATGAAAATGTTCTTTCACATTTCAAAAATGTTTCACGATCCCAGAAAGAAGACAAAGTGTAAGCCTTACTGTTAAAAATTACCACCTGCTCATCGAGAAACGGTGCACAAAATGCTTATAGTGAATTTTAATGCAGTAGAAATGCCGACACTATTTCTCCAAGACAACTTTTTTTCCCCTATTTTAGAAAAGCACTTGGGCCCAGATGTTACCAGGTGAAATTCAGCAGCAGATGTCCTGTTAAAGGCATGCCAAGCAACTTGAATTTATTTTAGTGATCTGCTGGCATTCCAGTGTAAATGGCTCAGTGTTATTAACTGAATTCTCCTGGCTCACCTGAAATGGATTTAAACCCATTTTTGTCTTGCAGGAAGAACCACACAAGAGTAATCTTATTAGTTTAGAAGCTCCTGGAATGAATAAAGATGATGCTTATATTGAAGTATGTGGCAAGAACAACAACTACCAGCAGCAGGTTTCCTGCTTTTCCCAAAGACCCAAAAGCAAATTTTACCATCCTGTTTCTATGCCAGTATCCCAGCATGTCTTTCCACAACCATCTTATTCTGAAAATTTGCTAATGTGATTTTTGGAGATGGGTTGAAATCAAGACCTGAGCCGGGAATGCCGAACTCTGAAGTGTCACTTCTTCCTAACTCTGCTGACAATTAGAAGTATTTCCACCAAAGCCCAACAGAAATATTTAAGCTTCAAAAGCTTAACTTTATTTCTATTTTTATTGTCCATCAAACAAGATAATTGCCTGTATTTTAATAATTTGCAGTGCCTTTCCCAATGCAAATAAGGCGCTGCAAAATATCTGCAGTTCCTTACTAAGTGTCTCTAGGTTAGGAAAGGACTCTTGCTCAGGCCAGTTGGAGAGCACATGCCAGTGACCACAAAACCAAAAAGATCTAAGCAACCAAGGATTGAATACTTCTAACATCTCGCAGCGGTCCTGTTGTCCTCAGCAGCCCTCTCATCTAACCTCATGACCCACATCCTGCCCACTCAAACAAGGCCTGCACTGACACTTGCTCCTGGCTCTCGGCTCCAAACTTCTGCAGGTGTGGTAGCCTAGTGGCCTCCTGCCAACACTACCTTTGGACCAACATGAATTTTCCCACATCTTCAAACCTGGACAGACACTGCCTCTTCCTGCAAAACAAACCAGAGAATGATCATTATCCACCACTGGCTTGCACCCTCCAGACTTGGGATAACAAAACATCCAAAGCTCAGCCTGTCCCACAGCTACCCTCACTCCCTGCTTGCTGCCATCATAGCAACGTTGGGAACCTTGGGGGACCAGAGCAGTCTGGCTTGCCCATGGCCAGTAGCCAAGAGGGACAGATAAGCCTGGCTGCATTTCTCCCTTCTCAGACTGCTCAGAATGACTTCCTAGCCCCACTGCTTATCCTTCTCTCTGCCACCCTGGGGCAGTGCCAGCAGCAAAGTCTCCTGTCTCCAGTTCATCTGATTTACACACAAGAATGTAATTTCCTTTGCCAAAGCTATCCTTGCTCTTCCTCACACCATTTTCAATTCCTAGATTAACTTCTCCAACAACATCCTCATTCATTACACCAAACTGATTCATGTCCCGAACACTGCACATCTCATGCTCAAAGGGAATGCTGGTCCTCTGGAAAAACGGCTGCGATGATGTAATTTGGGACTGTAACACAATATGTGTGAATAATAAGGCCAAATCGGAGGCACAGAAGAAACCACACATCTGGCTTTTCCTAACTTCTAAGAGCTTGTTTCTGCCACTTAAAAGTTCTTTTCATGTTGGTTTTCAGTGCAATGCTACATACTCGTTGTTAAGCACTGACAGTGGGGTTAGTGCCACAGTGGAAACAGATATAAAAAGAGCCTCTGTCTTGAGAAATATCCTTTCAAGCAAAAAAGATGCATAAAGAAAAGAGACTGAACCCCTGTGGCCCCACAGAACTCCATGATCACCTCCCACCACCAGTCAAGTAAAATCTACAGGCATCACAACTCTGAACCACTACTAGGGGACACACAAGAATTCTTTCATCTGGAAAAAAAGCTAAACACAACTTAAGTCTATATTGTTACCAATCAAGTGTGGCAGCTCTTACAGCATAGACATTAAATCCCCAGTGTTCAACCATCCTTCATTCATAAACACAGTCTGGATTGATTTGGTTTTCTTTCTGAGCAAAAATTTGTACTGCAAGACTTCTCAGTATGGAGGCTATGCCCTAGCATTTACTTCATTAAGTTTCATTGTTCTAATCAATAGCACATCCACTTTTGTTCTGCTTTACAATTAACATCACATAACATCACACCAAGACCTCTTAAAATGAGACTCAGAGCTGCATGCAAAAGACCAATGCCAAAAAAAAGCAGTACTACCTTTGATTCTGCCCTCTTCTTCCTTGCAAGCCTCGCAACTGCTATGCTCGCTGTTTCCATTTCTAGTAAGTGCAATTTTAATATGCTGAGAATTTTAGGCACTCAAAAAATTCATAGACATGTTTGAGCCTCTCAGTATAAAGGGTCACTCTATGCTAAATTAAAAAGGAGTGAATAATCACTTATTTTGAACAAAGACTCTTTGTTTTCTGAAGTTGTTGCTATGCACGTTCATGTGAGAATATAACTTGATCACAGGAAACAAGAAAGCTTTGTAGTTTGCATTTTTTGGGCTTACAACCACAGTCCTGTTCAGAGTAGTCACAAAGACATCACTTGATTTTTCACCAGTATTAGTAATGAAACAATCTTTTCTTGCTAATGTTTAGTGCTGCACAATTAATATACAATTGCAATACAAGTGACATCTCTTTGTAGGTCTGGAAGCCTGATTTTTGTATAGTGTTTCCTGGTGTTCCAGATGCCAAGTGGTACCAGCCATGGACAGTGGGTGATGGTTTACACTTAGTGCAGCTGTGCCCCTTCACAGCCAGTTCACACAGTGCAAGCCACATCCCAGACCTGCTCATGCTGTCTCCAGCGGCATTTTTTGCATTTTAGACAAAGCAATGATGTCCTCCATAGCGTAAGGCAAGACTGCCTCAGAGAAACCAGGGAAGATTTGCGTCATGAGTGATACAACTGGGGGCAGAGAAGACCTACTCAAAACCTGAAGACCTCACAGTGTGCTGCTGCCATGCTGTGTAGTTGTGAGCATGCACCAGAAGTCAAAAGAGGTCTCTGGATTCAGACTAGACCTGGGATAACTCTGGGCATTTCAGTAACAAAGGGTGTCTTTATCTGCAGTCATGGAGGTTTAAGTACTCACTTACAAATAGGCCTTAAACTAAGGAAAATTAGTTTACAAAGTATATTTTGCTTAAGAATAAATGACATGAATACATGAAGTCACTCTAGAAGCTGAGGCAAAAAACCCCCAAACATTTCTTGCTGTTGAGGGGGTTTTTAGTAAGACACTCGCAACCCAAGAGCAGTATTACCTGTTCTTTGACCACAATGAAACACCATCCTCATTAATGCTAGCACCAAAGAAAAACAACTATTGCTGCCCTTATCCAGTTACTGCTGGGCAAACATGGGAACTTGAGGCTGGAGAGGCAGGAAGAATTCCTCAATCCTCTTCCCAAAGAAGCTGTGCTAAGAGTCTGCTTTAAGATTCCTGGGATGTGAAGTATTGTCTTGTTCCCTATTGGAACATGGGCATGTATGGTGGGAGGCACCGAAGCGGCTCAGTAGATCAGGAACAGCAAGAAATGCAAATAACTTCATAAAGCAGCACATACAGAGAGAGCCTTTTTGCCATGGCACGATATCAGTGACTCTATGGATGGAGCACTTTTCATCTGTCACTGATCTATAATTCACTTAGTTTTAATCACCCTGCATTATCATACAGTTTAACACTGAAAAGCCAACTTCATTACGAGTTACACTCATCTGACAATAGATTGTGATAATATTGCTTTTTACATGCAAGAAAATAAGGTATAAATTAAAATACTTGAATGGACTGCCTATCTAAAGGACTTTTCTAATAAAATTAGATGTGTTTTTCTGGCATTGTTAATACTAATTTTCACTGAGTGTATGTATTTAGTGATGTTGTCTATCAGATGTCAGAATGCACCTAATCTGTTCACAGTAATTCGGTAAAATCTTGAGAACGTGCACACCACAACAACCTTCATTAGGTCAGTGGCAAAGCAGTGTCCCCTCACTTTAAGTTGAAATTAAATTCCAAGCATCTAAGAGATTATGTCAGATGAGCATTCACACATGAGTTTGCTTAGGCAATGGGACTGGTGCAGTACAAGGGAGACCTGAACATGATGCCTTTACCCTACGGAGTCTCTCTTTCCTTCTTATTTCTTCTGCTCTGACTAAAGCATTGATACAATTTCCACAACATAAAAATGCTTTGTTCACTTCCAAGCTTTGCAACAACTAGAAATAATATCAGAAAAATAGAGGTATCTATTCCATAACATTTGGAAGCTTGAATTAAAATCAGCACCAGTATTTTCTGACCCCCAAGTCCCCTGTCCCCAGGACAACAGGGAACTAGAATAATGTATAAAGTCAAATTCTCAGGATGTAAAAAACAACAACAAGGCTCTTGCTTGCCTGATTTTTTTGGCTGTTCAGTTTGGTTCTGCTCTGTTAAGCTAGGATGAAATCACAGCAAACACTACACTAACTCTTCTGTTAATTAACAGCCTGCTTCGCAACTGCACTTTTCATTCCCACAAGAAGTGCTGCACTTCCACAAAGTATCACTTGTAGTAAGGCATTCAAACATGCTAATCGTAGCTTTGCCTCCCTGGGAGATGTATGAGCTTACTCTGCATCAGTTAAATGCTTCTGAGTTGATTTCATTTTATTACTGTTATTACAACTTAGAAAAAGTAGAATTTTTTTACTTTTGCCAACTTGCACAAATCCAGCTCAAGAATAGTGATGACACTCTGATACGCTTTACCAAGTTACACATAACCCAGTTAGGTTGACAACAGTGCCACAAAAATGCAGAGAGGAGGAGCTGGGAAGAAAATGTCTTCAGACATCTCTCGTTTTTTTCCACATAGGCTTGTGTGCATTGACTATGATGGGAATGGGATAGAGAAGTGGCCATGCACTGTGCAAAGCAGGTGTGATTGCAAATTGCAACATATGCAAATCCTGCAGTATAGCTTCCTATAAACCATTTTTTAAATGATCCTCACTTATATTTTTACTGAGTATTTCAGGCTTTATTCCTCTGCTTCATTTTTATTCTGCTGCTGGGTAGTTATTCAAAGATTGAAAAGTTCAGTCACAAGGCAACAGGATTCAGCACTTGCAAATTCCTGTTTGCTGCAAACACTGACGTAAGTGAATAAAGAATCTGGGTCAAAAAAGCACAACAGAGGATGCTACCTGTCGTTGTACTGAATAGCAGGCAGCTGGGAAATTGGCAAGCTTTAGCATAAAACCAGTGTGAAACTGCTTCAATGAGATGATTTATTTTTTTTATGAAGGCATTTTAAATGTTCAGCCAAAGTAAGGAAAGTTGGTGTTTTCTATTGAATTAAGACTTCACTTTCCAATAGATCTAGGCATCTGTGGCTTGTATTTTTGTATCCGCACAGCAGTGAAATTCATCTTGCTAGGAACAGCAGCACTGATTGTGTTGCTAAACAAATTAGCAGGGGACTGGACCTGTAGGTCTGGGAAGAAGCACTCTTCAGAACAGTTGTCCATTGCTAGATAGAGAAAGAAAAGATGCCACGGAGAACACATTATTAGGATACTGCCTGGGAAGAGAAGCCCCAGGGACATTGCTGCTACACTGATAACATATGATAATCTGCTTGGAAGATTCTAGGGTAATGCTATAACAGGAATAAAATTGATGATGCAATTTTTGACCATGTGTAAGTGGGGAGAGATTGTACAGTATTAAGAAAAAGACAAAAACCAGGCCACTGTATGAAGAGAATCTCTGGAGTGTATGAGAAGTAAGTTAACAAGGCATGGAGAAAAGAACACAAAGAAAGCAGAGAGCCCCAAACCAATTTACCATGAGTCACAGTTCTCCAAAATAACACATCAAACTAAAAATATATCCAGTTGTCATCCAAACAATATGGCACATTCTGAACCAGATCTTGGAAAAAATAGTCTCCTGAAACTGAGCATAGGATTTTTCAATGAAATATGTGATTAATACCTTTAAAAAAAATTTCAACACGTGAACACACATGATGATATGATGTTGCCTGTTGAAGGTGTTGCCCTCTTTGAAAATGTCACATATCAAGAGTCGAGAGCTCTTCAGAAGTTCACACACATAGAGCACACTATGTGCTCACACTGTTAATCCACTAATTGTATTTGTACACAAATTTGGTCAAACAAAGCCAGCTGAATTGTTTTTACATTTTTTTCCTGAAAATACATATCCAAATTACATATATAAAGCCTTTACTACCTCGATCTCGCTAGATATTGTTTTCACTGGGACTAATAAAAGTCTAGAGTAAATTAATTTATCTTATTGGTATTACTGCATAGGGATGGGAAAGGCAGATTATGCTCCAATTTGCAGTACTAAAAATAGTCAAATACACTTGCTGTAGGCCTTTTAAAAATAGAATTTTATTTAAAAAAAAAGAAATATTTTTTAAAAGTTCCTCTAAATCCACACTAGATTTCAAAAACATGGATAAAACTCCCAAGACTCCTCTAGTGGAAAACACTGGGAACTCTGCCATAAGAATAAATGGTAGCCACCTCAATGGCAGTGAAAATTGTAGGTAAATTAATTGCCTATAAACATGTCTTTATTGTAAAAGAAGAGGTCAGGATAAGATCGATTTGTTACAATGTAGGTGTTAGGTGTTACAGAGTCAATTAGCGAAATAAAAAGTTGTAGCAAATCCATCACTGTCAATTAAGATGTATTAAATATAAGATTTCTGGCATTCTTACTCATGTAAAGACACTTACCTTTAGGCTACTGTTAGTCAGCCTCTGTGTGTGAGCACCAGCCTGCCATCACAATGCTCAATATATTTTAACTGGCTGTTTTCCTTATTTAAAGACGAACTGCTAAGCAAAAAGCTATGTCCCTAGAGCTGCTTTAGGATATATTAAAGAACTCAGCAGCAAGACTGAGCATTTTTGCTTAAACGTTGTGTGCTAATGTCTTTTGTCCTGCTTTCTTTTCTGGTGCCTTCCCCAGTGAGCAGCTCTGAGCAATGAACCATCTTGATTTGTAAAAATTTTATTGTTTGCTCCTTTTGAAAGGCACATGCTGCTTCATCTTGTTCTAGATCTGGGTGTTTCTGCTGCCTCGAAGAAAAAGGGCAATAGGTTTTGGGAACTCACAGAAAGCCTGGATGCCTGTCAGCTCCCACTCTCACACCTTGAGTAGGGGATGTGTGAGCCCAGGCTGCTGCACTTGAAGGAGGTGCTCTCCCTGCCAACTGGGATGGAGTGTGCTGACAGCCCAGTGTGAAAAGGGACCCTGACCTGCTGTGGGATTTGATACACTTCTGAAATTCCCTAAAACTTCTCTGAATGACTTTGAGCAGTTATTGTCCTCAAGAATCCTGGTCCTATTGCTTAACCAACAGTGACAGACAAGACTGTTCCCACTGCATGATTAGATACAGGAGCAGAAGGTAAAGAACAAGAACCCACATCTTCATGTAGGAAACCAGGCCAGTTATTGGTACTAGCACTGATATTAGAGGCATTACCAAGCTTACATAGGGAAGAGAACCAACACTGTGGAGAAAAAGATGTATTTCTCTAAATACCACCCTGGTGTCCTCTCTCATCCCTGCCCACCAGCTCTGAAGACGCCAAGATACAACTCTTTGTGAATTCATCAGGCACAGTTTCAGCCATCTCAATGAATGAATGTGATGGCAGAAACAAAAGAATTGTAACATTTTGTTCTATACACTGAACCTCAAAGGTCTTGATCCCAAAATGTCACTGGTCAGAGATGTCCAAATAAATATGCTTCAGAAGAATTGTAACCTTTACTAAAAAGGTACAAGTACTTTCTAAGGATATATGTCTTCAGCACAAACACAATGTATATAAATAAAAACAAATCCAGCACCACAGATGGTCTTTAATGACACTTAATTTACATTACAAAAGCAGACCTGGATGTTTACAGACCTGGCAAATGATCGAAAAAGACTGCTTTACCTTCAAACTGCTACTAGAAAAAGCCTCCATTTCCATAGATGTGTCCCAATGCACTACCTTTTCAGTAATGAGTGCTAGATCTAATCAGAGATAGGTGTATTTCATTAGGCTGAAATAAAAATCCGTATCCAGTGGATTCTTCAGACAGCAAAATTCACCTCAGTGATTCCCCTTTTTGCAGGGAGCAAGCCAGTTTTAAGTCTCTCTTGAACTTTCAAACTAGGGTTTAAATGAGACTTGTGAGAGGTATAGTTGTTATGTTGACCACCTACCTGAATGCTTAACTTAGGTATGAAGTAGATCATACAGCACACGAGTCAACAAGCCTTGTGATCAGCGGTGTCAAAGGCTGACAATACATCTAATAATAGCCAGCACTGGCACCTCCATATTCAGCATTCATTGCCAGGAGTCAATTATCCACCATCTATTCAAGGGCCTTTTGAAGTCCTTCTTGTGTTACTTGAAAATGAAATTACACCAGGTCTGGTCAGTTGAAATGGCTGAATTTCTTGTTGGCTGAAGTCCACATCTCCTTTTTTTTTTTTTTTTTTTTTTTTTTTTTGTTCATATTTGTTTNNNNTTTTTTTTTTTTTGGCTGTAAGTCAATGCTAGCTGCAAACTTCTAGTAAAGCTGCAGTATTGTATTTAATTAATTATTTATTGATTAAAAATAAGCTTTTTAATCCAAGCCAGCATTCAGAGAGCTCAGAACTCCTTGGGATCAGTCTGTTTTATTTAGCTTTGGCACCAGTGACTCTACCCAGAATTTCTCTAAACTCAAGCTTTTAAGGGCAACTGCTCCTTGAGTGCCTTGTTACAGCCCGTTTCCAGACTGCTGAGGTCTGCCATAAACCTCAGTGAGGTGAGAAGTCCAGAACCCTAACATCTGAGCTCCAGAACAGGGAACACCGAGTGAGCTGTGTTAGAAGTGCTTTCACTTAGCTGTCATCCAGCTTTCTTCTAATCTTTTCAGTTTCAGCATTGTCATTCTGATATAAACTCCACATTATTCCTCTGCTTTTCTCTTCTTACCCATTTAGATTATAAAACTAGCTTTTCTTTTCAGCAATCTATAAACTGATCTGACATCACTGTCAGAAATTCACAATCCACATAGAAAATCATCACAATTATAAGCTTTAATATTTCTTTGATGAAGAAAACAATCCTGAGAGATAGGACATCTACTTGGAAATATCTTTATGCAAGTAATCATTCCATTAGGAGTGAAGAAGGATATCAATTAAATAAAGGAACTATGCAGCTGAGTAGTGATATTCTATCAATGAACATGGAGGTATGTGCCCAATCCATACATGCTGAAGAAAATACAATGTCAGAAAAGGGTGGGATAGCCAGCTGAAGGAAATCTGGTGCAATTTTACTCTGTCACTGATCTAGGTGATCTAGGGTGATCACTGCTCAGTGTCCCCTCCAGTAGATACGGCTAACAGACCCAACGCTTTCCTGTTCAAGGGACTGAGAAGTCTCTTGGGCAGACATACTGAGAAGTAAGTTAGGGTAAAGATAGAGATGTCACAGTAAAGGTCCAGAAAGAGAAATGCTCAGAAACCTCAGAGCCTCTCCATGATATAAAATGATGTCTTACGTAATGGTCAAGGCCATTTTGCTGTGATTAGCTGAGAGCTAGTAAACACCTTTGAAATTAATTAATAATTTTTTTGGGTTGATCATCTCTTTTCCATTCCTTCCAGGTAGGAAGGATCAAGAATATCAATGATAAAAATTGGAGGTATTTTATGTCCTGTTCCCTTGTCCCCCGAGAAAGTTTAAGACTGAGTCTTAGATGGGTGGATGTTGGTTCAGTCAAGAATACATTTGTATTGAAAAAAAAAGCACAACTTACATTTACAGTTAGAAAAGTTACTTCACAAAGCCGTGAGAAAGTACAACAACAAGACCTCATTGGGGAGCTCATTTTAGAGAAAGCACAGTAGGATGTGTAGCCACAGAAAATAATATTCAAAAAATCTGACCTAGATAACAGTATTTCTTAGTGACTAGAATTCATTAGAAACAACAGATTAAAAATGTACTGCACAGGATTCTTTGAAGCCTGAGTGTCACACTCAGATTGAATAACCAAACTCATGTAAAAATGAAAGCTTTTATTTTTTCCCTTAACAGAGAACAACAAAGAAAGCTGTGAGTTCTGCTATTAAGAAGAAGTTAATAATAAGTCAGAATATGAAAAAGAGCTCTGACTTTGTAGGGTTTTATATGAGTGAACACTGTCTTTGGCTATGAGTGAAGCTGACGAGCTCACAGACCTAAGTGCTGTGGGATAGCAAATACAAAAGCAGAACTCAGTGTAAGTCTCAAAGTTTCCATACTATAAACTTAAAGCATTTTCACACCATTTATTGAAAAAATATGATGATTAAATTATGCTGTCTCATGGTAGCAATGTATTAGGATGTGTTAGGAAACATCCTTTCCTACTTTCCTGCTTCTCCCTGAGTGCTAAAATCCTTAGAAAAGGAGGCTTGGGTGTGTCCCCTCACAGGGAAGAAGGGCAAATCAAACCCTTTAGTCCTTGAGAAAGCTTCCAAGTTGTGCTGAATAAAGCCCCAGTGTGGGCGTGGCTGAGACCCACAGAGAGAGAGAGAGAGAGAGAGAACACAACTCACACACCCGACTCTAGGATCGTGAACAGGAAAAGAGAGCTTTATTTACATTGCACGTTTATTTATATAAATTCCATCCATGGTCCAGCACTGGACAGTGATGGTCAAACCTTTCACCATGACTGGCTGTCCACCTTGTCTTTTATCCTCGTTTTCTTCACCGAGGAATGTACAACTCTCTACGAGAGAGTCTGAACAAGTGTGTAAACATCAAAGCACTAAAAAACAACAACAACAACAAAAAAAAACTACAAAGCAATACCCCAGGTTACTGCTCCATTTCAGGAAGGTATTTCAATGCTTCTGGACTCCAAGTTAAGCATGTGCTTAAGCACTATATTAATGCCGAAGTGCCTTTCCACATCAAGCCTATTTTAACCTTGCAAGTAGAGATGGTTTACTTTAAAAGCTTTACTTTTGTATAAGCATGAATAAAGGGATGCAATTCATGGACTTACAGATTTTTTATTTATTTATTTTTTTTCTGTGAAAATAACATGATGCATCACAAAATACCTTCTAGTGTAAATTCAAAACTTTAGATCCCTGCAGAAGGTCCTCTGGAAATCTGAAAGATACTCTCCCAAAACAACAAAAACAATAATCAGATCTCTAGTTGAAAATTTGCTAAAAAAGGGGAAGAATTACAGAACAAAAACATGCCTTCATGCTTACCACATTTGACAAGTTTGACAGTTTCTTACAAATTACTCCAGAAGCACCTTTGAATTGTACAACTCCTTTACAGCTATTGACTGCATGGTTAGTCATTTGTCACACAAGAGTATTTACTTTTGCCCTGAATCAGTTACAGGAGTGAAACTAAGATATTATTTCTTAGAAGACACTAAAACAATGTAGGTAGATGAGCATGCTCCATATTTGTTGTTATTTACTTACTACTTGTATTTAGTATTAGCTTTCTAATTAACCATCAAGGTTTTCTAAACAAACTCATTTAAAGGAGCTCAATAAGAAGATGACTACAGTTACCAGCTAATAGAGGGCTCCTTCATTTCCTGAAGATAGCAAAGCACTGGTCAACCATGCTGCAGGAAAGGAATGGTTCACTGCAACTTCTCCAGTTGGGACTGTAAGAAAGCATTCTGCAAAGCAATTCCTACTGGATTTAATAGCAGTGACTGAAGAGGTTGCTGGTCCTCCCATCCTATTCCCATACCACTCCACTGCCACAGTTAAATCTGATGAATTAAGTGTCTCCAAGTTCCCCCCTGCCTCAGCTCATGGCTGCTTTAATACCAAATAAAACCTGAAGGTGAATCACACTGCCCTCAAGCTGGGAGCTGCAGTGGCTGGGGAGCAGGCACACTACATTTTGCTATTTTTACCTCAAGGATAAGAAATTCCAACTGAGGCAGGGCAAAGTAGATGGCAATGACTTCTTAAGCTGCCTCAGCCTGAATCAATGGAACTCTTCAATCACAGTCTACAGAGCAAACTCCAGCCTAGTTCCCCATCTGCTCCATATAAGTCATCCACAATAGGATTTGCTAAAGTATATTGGGATTTGCTTTCTTTAGTTGGCCAAATCACTGACAAATCTCTGGAATTAAACTTTTTATAACTCAATTTCACCAAGCAGATGAAACTTCTTGGACAGAGAGTTCTGCTCAGTAAAGCAGCTACATGGATGGCTTTGGATCTTGGGCAAATTTGCAGAACTATCAGAATGAAATCTGACTGAAAGAACTTTGCGTATATTTTGTAACTGTACTCTTGCATTCTAGAGCTACTATTTCTAGGCATCACAGATTGTCATCTTCTTGCAGGGCCAGTAATCTAGAGAAAAACTAGGTATTTTGGAATGAGTGCTCTTGCACCTGGGATTTATGCAGATTGTCTCAAAAGTCCTAACACAGTCCTGGCATCTGTTCAAGTGTCTCTAGTGACACCTACTTCCTGGCAGTCATCTGCAAAATCTCCCCAGCATTTCCCTTCTTACTACCCAGAACAATCCATTATTACACTGTATTCAGTCTTTAAACCTACATGTTAGGTAAAATTGCTACAAGGTCCTCCTGCTGCTTCAAAAATCTCTGGCAAGCAGTCTTTTGCTGGATGCTGGTTTACTGTGTTTGGTATCTGGCATTTCTGCATAGTTTCCATCATCTGGAAGTTCAAAACATGGTTAACAGTCTAGATGGCTAACACAGGCTATGCTGCTCTCCTAATGTCAGAGTGCACACTGCCTTCATCTCTCTGCCCAAGAGCAGAAAGGTAATGCTGCTCCCAGTTTTTACCCGATTTCTTTCAACTCCAGAAGCTTTGAAAAAAAACCAAAAAAAACCAAAAAATTGTTCCAAATAATTTTCCTGTTTTACTGTTCATTCAGAATCATGACTCTTTTTTCCTGGATGGATTTTCTTTGGATATAACTGGATGGATGTTTCTCCCATTTCCACTGTATGGTACCAAAAAAATAATTTCTCCCTACCCAATGTTCCAAATAACTGATTTGAGCTCTACATTAATTACATAACATTTGCAGCTAAAACTGCCTAAACTATTTAATGCTTAATAAGGATGCATTATTATACATTCTTTCATGCATGAATTTCAGGTTTCCACTTTTAGACTCTCATGCTGCAGAAAAGAGCACAGTTCCTTGTTGCTCCTTTATAATTACTTACTTCATTTCACTTGAGGCACTTTTGTGAGGAACACTTCAGTATGAGTTCAGATCTTCAAAGCTAATTTACAGGTGAAGCTGACAAGAACACTAAAAGATGGATAACTGCAATATGCCATGACATTCCAAGTAAATGGAATTGTATTAGCTCTGAAACAGGAGCTTGTTCTTTGGGAAAGTCTATCTGATCTCTAATACACTAGGGGCAAATCAGGAGCAATGTCAGGACATTGAATGGATTTACAACAGTGACAGAGGAGAAGACGACTGGTTTCATAGAAAGTACTTAAAAAATTGAAGCAGCTTCCAGGTCTCCTCTGCCCAGCCCTGAGCACATACAGATCTCCAGGATGTAATTCAGGGGAAAAAGAAAGAAACCAAAACTACAACTCTCTACCTGCACCTTTTCATTTTCCAAAGATTTTTTTCTGGTCCTAACACATAGTTTATTTTTCACACTAAGGTCAGCAAACAGATACTCAAGCATCTTCTGAATTCTCCTTTGTTTTCTCCATAGGGAAATACAGGAATGTCTGTCCTTACAGACTACCCAAAATCTCTACTTAGGCTGTGACTAAGTATTACTTTGGATCACGCAAGCCTCAAATTAAGTAAAGCAGTTAAATTTATATTTTGGTTTTCACTTCTGAGCTAAAAACTCACATATGCATATGGGTCTCACTGAAATCAGAAGGATTTAAACACATACTTAGTTTTACACTACAGAGACAGACTTAAGGATTATGTTCAACAGCTTTTTGGAGATGAGACTTCAGCAAGTCAAGGCAAGTAACATATTCAATTAGTAAGTACTGCTCTCTGCTTCTGTGATACAACAATAGTTAAGATGTGTCTGCAGAAGTGACAAATCATACTCTGTACCCCACAAAAAAATAAGTTAACGTAATTGAAGTGTACTTCAGACATATTGTTGGTTCTACCATGCTCCTTTCCCTTTCTTTCAGGATTATTTTGTCTGATTTACTTCACCAGGAACAAGTGAGTCCCAATTTCCACATGAAGACTTGTTCCTGTATTTGGGAGAGAACAGATTTTCAAGTTCAGATAAGGTAAAATGAATGTGCCAAAATGCAGGTAACTCACCTGAGGATGAGCCCCCTCAGACTACTGTCATAAAACATCATTACTTCAGTCCCTACTCCAGACATTGGAAGAGGCTGACGTTTAAGCCATTGTCTGAAACACAATTTTGGTGACTGTAAAATCTCGTCTGATCCCCAAGTATAAATCCAAATTATCCACAGTGACTGATAGCTGTATTGTTCTCCAAAGCCTTTATATGTCTCAGAAAAGTTGATGTATGTAGAATTTACCATCAGAAATAATATCTTTAAAAAAAATTAAAATCTCATTGCAGATGGATACAAGTAAATGGCTTTCAAATGATCTTAGAAAAGCTCTTTGCATTTGCTAAAGCAATGAGTTTTAATATCCACATCTCAGGCTTGAAAGACCAGACACAGCTCTTTAGCAAGGTAGAGTAGCAAGTGGAGATCAAATAATAGACATATTTATAATCTAATTCTCTGATGATCATCACATGATGATCTCCACATACATGTATATACATACATACATAGATTTTTAACTTTATAGTGTATATACTTTATGAAGACACGAATTATTCATAACAATATTAAAACTGAACCAGGGCGTGCATTAAATTAATGGAGCTTCCAATTATACAAATCTGAGTATTTCTTCAAAAAAAGGTAGCAAAAAGGAATTACCTTTTCCTTTTAGTCTTTTGATTGAATATTGATTTAAAAATATACTGAAATATACCTTAATCAAAACACGAAAAGGCACCAGTTTAACTGGTAAAATATCTTATTTTATAAAAATACTAGTCTCTGCTTTGCTTGTGGTAGTGCTCTTCAGACTTATTACTGCAATTCTCTTGCAGTTCGGTTAAATGTCAATGCTCCAATTACTTTAATAGTCAAACTGTGTGCTATTTTCACCACAGAGTCATTCAGGCTTGTCATGTTTGACAAATCCAGTAATTGAGATGAACTCTTGGAGAATACTGACATGTAACCAGTCATTTCCTACTGCAGAACATTGACCTCTGCAGCACAAATCACAGAGGATTTATTCAGCAGCTTGAAAAAACAAACAGGCTTGTTAAGTTTAAGATCATAATTTCATACATCTCCATTCATTTCCTTATTTATTCACTTTCTGTTCCATCGGGGTGGGAATTAAAACATTAGGGGCACTTTCAATAAACACAAAAAAAGGACTATATCAAATATTCTGAAAAACTATTGTGAATTAAAAATGGCCTAGTAGGTTATAAGAGGCTGAGTGTGCTGTCAAACAGCCTCAAATCCTCCCTCGGTGCTCCCTGCCCCCAAGCAGCTGCACCCCGACCCAGCTTCAGCTCATTAACAGAAGAAAGTATTATACTAATTACATATTTATTAACAGTGATAATTTCAGTTGTTTCAGTACATTAACCCTTGCTAGGGCCTTATTTTTACTGTACCTTCCCCCCATGAGGTCCTGCAGCCAGTGGTCCAACAATGCACTGAAACACCAGGACTCTCCTGATTCACCCTGGACTCACTGCACCAAGCACAAGCAGTGCAAAACCCACCAAGTGTGTACTTGCTGGGCTGGCAGGTCCTTCAGTGATGCCTCTGAGACAACCGTCAGTGTTTGACAGGTCTGAACAGCTACATGAGCCCACATTTCTACTGAAAAACTAGTCTTTTGCAATGACAGCTGGTTGCAAAGGTAAAATGCAACAAAGGTTTGGGATTAGGATGCAACTTAATTCAAATGCAATTCTGAAGCTTCTCTGTGATCTCCATCAAATGGCGACCTGATGCTACTTTGTTATGAAAGACACTACAGACCTTAGTACCAGAATTCAGCCTTTCTTTGGATGAAGCACTACCATTTCATAGAATGAAATTAACTCCCCCTCAAAGCAATATAACCTTAAAAAGAAAGAATTGTGATGAAAGGCAAACGATGGATAGAAATATAAGAAGACACAGACAATGCCAGCTTCCAAGAAATTACCTTTACAGCTGCCAAAATTAAACACCCCTTTGAATGCTTCTGCCTTCATCAGAGACAGTGGCTGGTCTAGGATGCACATTACCAAACCAGGCTTATAAGAAACCTTGCTTCATGTCTCCTCTCCCAAAGATTTTTTGCTTAATCTTTGTCAAGTGAATTCATTTACCTATTTTACAAGCTAATAGATTGTTCCTCTCTGGAGTCTTCAAAAGAACTGTAAGCTAACTATCACAGGTCACATAGCTTCTGCAGGGGATAAAGACCTCTTACATACTAAAGACAGCACGTCCTTGTAATTTTTTAATACATTCTAATTCACAAGCAAGTGTATGGCAACCACCAAGATGAAAGGACATCCGAAAACATCTGAGTAGGCAGAACTAAGAGAAAAAAGAAAAAAAACCTTAGTAGGAAAAGATAAGCTAGAAATTATTTGTGCAGAATTCTACTTTCAGGAAAAAGAAAATACTCAAAATCCTAATAAAAGGGGAAAGTGAATAACTAAGCAGTTCTACTCTGATTAAATTACTATACATTCATATCCGTACTCTTTCTTTCCAGAATAATTTTTTCCCTTAAGTGTGCAGTGCCCATCTGAGAGACAGAGACCAGGAACCTACGATGAGGCTACTTGGAGCACCTGGTAGTGTACAAAGCCTTGGAGCTGGGGAGCAACAACAGTGCTCCCTCTCAATGCTGAGGTGATGTAACCCACATCAAAAGAAGGCACTTGACTGTCCCTTCAGCTGGATACTGCAGATTTCAGCCTTTTCCACATTAATGCACAAGACCTTCACAGAAGATGGTTGTTAGTTACTCACACATCATGCATTCAAACAGAAATCAGCCTCTGGTACAGGGCACAGCTGACTGAAGCAATTCAGTGCATTTGCCTTGAGGAGTCTGACTCAAAGAGCAATAGGAGGACTGGCTCTCAATACCAGTCCTCTCTAGGCTCACAATCCTCAGAATCTCCACTGGTCACACACACTGCGTCCATCTTTACCCAGGAGTGCATTTGCCAAGATCATGAGTTAACTTTCTGGCTCTTCGTGTGACACAAATCCAGTTGAGGCCTTGTAACAAGGAAGAGCCGGCACCAAGAAGGTCACAGGGAAGACCAGGTGCTCTCCCAAGGTACTGCAAGCTGGATAACAGTGTTCCCTGAAGGCACCACAGTCTCTTGCACCATTTAAATGCAACTGCAGCTGACAAAGGGGTTTCCCTAAGGGTCAAAGCACTGCAGAGTCCTGATCCATAGAGCACCTGTAGGCACCACCACAGTGCAGAGGGGATAACTCCTTGAGTTTAGCTACGAGCACTTATGGATAATGTGCATTAAGAGGAAGGTTGCTACCTCTTCAAGGCAGAGCCACAAAGCCTGAAGAACAGCACATGTACAACACAGTAGTCAGTGCTCTGCCCTCCCCTCCACCACAGAAAACTCCCCACTCACCTTACCAACCGAGGGAAAACAGGTGATGCCCCATCTGCCAATGCATGCTGGGCATTTATGTACTTTTAGACTTATTTACTTCCTCCTTCCCCATCCACCTGCCAGGACATGACCATATGACATTACTATTCCAGACAACCTTATACCCCATGCACCTGAGCAGATGAAGCTTTTCCTTCCAGAGACACCAGCCTAGCTACTCATGCTCCATGGCTTCACCACCTCCAGTGACAATGGGGCTCTGGCAGAAATCATTTGCCTTTCTGTCAATGTGGAGAAAAGCAACGTGCCAACTCAGCACAACAAAAACTGGAAGTCTGCATTAGGCTGCAGGCAGAGCTTGAGATCTTGGTTATTGTATAGGAAGTTATAAACAGGCATCAGAAAACTGCTTAGCCCAGCTTTGAAAAACGGGGCAAAAAGTATTCTCCTGTCACAAGATGCAGTAAATCCAAATATCATTCCTCTTCCTTCTCCAGTAACTTTGAGCCTGGTCCAGTGCATTCAGGTGATTATCCCTCTTCCTGTACCTTTTTGCCACAGAGTAGATTCAGAGCTACGGAGCTACAGAGTAGATTCTCACTGTTGTACAAAAAATACAGGATTGCAACTCTCACACTTTTCATGAGGGCAAGAAACTGTAGACCACAACAGGGAGAAAATTTTTCAAACTGGAACATGATGGCCTTCAGGGTATGATTTAGGAATGCTGATCCTTCTGACAGTGGGGCTGCACTGAATGCCATTTTGAGGTGCCTTGCAGCACTCCTTCCTATGACTCTGCTTGCAAAGCCCCATTTATTGAACAGCATTTGTGGCAAAGACAGAGCTCGCATTCCTAGGTATCACACTCAGTATTACTGCCTGTTAATTTGTTATTTACTTAAGGTAATCTACCTCATCTGGTCACTAACACACAATTCAGATTATTTACCAAGACTATTAAAAATTTTATTTACAGGTAAACAGGGCCAAAAAGCGACACTTATTAGTTGGTGACTAATAAATGAGGAAGCGTCTGAGACATGCTTTCCAACATTTCAATTAGGTTGCCATAAAAAGCAACCTACTGTACAGAAGATGGTTGCTAATGATTATATAAAAAACATGCTATGGAAATCTCCAGGATGACATGGTTTTCTTTCTGTATAAACATCTGCTGCCTCATGAAATTTATCTTTTCTTTTAATAATCAGTATTTCTCAAGGAACATTTTAAGGCCTCAGAGAGGGTCAAAGCCAGTTTTGCTGACTGATTCAAAATCAGCATATCTCTTCTGACAGGCTGAAAACAGATTATAACATCCTGTTTGGGTTTTTTTGAGGCCACATCGTTCTCTGCAATCAAAGTCCCAGTGAGTCAGATGTTTGAACACCTAGTCTGAAAAGAAGACTTTGCTTTTGCAAAAAGAGGCAACAGTGAGGGAGGAGTAAAAGGGCAGAAAGAAAGCATTTTTTAGGATTTAAAATTGGGAAGGAAGGCAACTCAGAGGAGCAAAAAAGCATAGTAATGAACTAGGAGGATTGTGGCTTATGCCTTCCAAAGGTGCTACTTTGCAGGGTAGCCTGCATGACAAGCAGGTAGTTTTCTTGAATTTCAGGAGACTCCAGGATGGAAGGAGAAGAAAATATTACTTGCAATATATGTTTAGGGATATATTTTTGATGCTGTAACTCTTTGGGGACAAATACAGAACAGACATCTTGCTGTTTGGTGGAAGAACAGAGACTCTATTAGGAGTATTTGCCCAAAGCTATAACAATTTAAGGAAGTATCAACAGCCTTACATCAATAATTAGATCAACAAGGGGCAGGGAAAGGCAAGTTTATTTACAGTAAAGAAAACAAATGCATGTTGTATGCTACTGATCATATTCAAATGTTTAATTACACTGTATTTAAAGTGTAATTTTTTCTCAGTTACAAAATTAACAAACCGTCCTTTTCTTAAAAAAAAAAGTGGATTTTTCAGAGTATTTTAGGTTAATTCACAGTTGTTTTTTTTTGTTTGTTTGGTTTTTTTTTATTCAGAGATAATTGACTCTATGCTGGCTTATAAATTTTTTTTTTTTACAAATACCCTAACATATTCTAAGTGGAATGGTTACATCTATGAAGAAGGTAGTAAATGGGTGTTAATAGTACCTAATAAAGGACTTAACGCATCTGGAATGGAGATCCAAAGGGCCTAATGTCCCATGAACAATAATATATTCCTTTAAAATAACAGTAACCATTTCAGTCTCAGAAAGAATTCGTTTTGATTATGTCCTGAATACATTTGCTCATGTTAGTGTAAGTGATCTTTAATATTCCCTTTACATTTACATTGCCAACAACTGTACTAAGTTCTTCACAGAACAGATTAAATCCTTGCCTTGGCAGGCTGAGAGCCTTCAGAGAAAAGAGAGAGAGTGGGAAGACAGCAGGAACACTGCACACACATCACTGAACACATCTGTGTGCACTGCAGCTACCAGAGTGTGTTTCCCTGAAGTGCCACTCACAGCCTCACACGGAGGAAGGTCTGTTCACACCAGTCTGCAGCCCACAAGTTACAGGTAAAAGAGAAGATCCTTTAGGGTTTGTCCTAACAGGATACAAAGGGCTCCATTATCTCCTCCTATAAGCATGAAAAACTAAGATGAAACACTCTCATTTACCTATAATACTGCTCTCACAAACTTAGGGATGTAGAGGATAATAGAACATAAAGTAGTTAGGGCTTTTGGTGATGCTAAATGAGATCTTTTAATCATATTTGCTTTATGTGGCTCTGGTAGCTATGGTGCTTTTGGCAAAATCTTGTTTGAGTTGCTAAAGCATAATATGAAAGCCCAGACTGAGATATTTCATTTATTCTGAGAATTTATACCATTTGGGCCATTCTAAGACAATAAATTCTATGGCACGTCTTATTTTTTAGCTATAAAATTTGTGATTATTATACAGTTTTTTTTAACATATAAACATACATAGATAATTGGAATATGCAGTCTATTTTTTTATAAGTATAACTGTATATAATTTATATAGTATACAATATATTTAATGTACATTTATACAGTATGCTGTACTATGTCCATTTTCTTTAGTACATGGCAAAATTCTTTGTACTGGCTAAACAACAAGAAACAATAGAAGGTGTTATTTATTTATTATGCATCTTGGGCTTGTGACGTAACTTCTTTTTTCCCCTTTTACATCTATTTAATTAAAGTGACAGTGCCACACAATTCTAAAAGTGGAAAATCTGAACAATGAACTTTACAAATAGGTGTACTGTATCATGACAATCTAACACCTAACCTCAACATCATAAAAGCATCTTACAGATTTGATCTGCATATTTATCTGTTCCCCTTTCAATCTGGGAAAGTGGAGTAGTTGTTGAAAATATGCTGTTAACTGTTCTCTAACATCTGTTGAATAACTCTTGAGAAAATATGAAATCAAAAGGGTACCTTTAATGGATGGTTTCTTCTTTATATCTCCTTCATATACACATTTGTAAGTGTATATTGCATATGTCAACCCCTAAAAACTAATAGGAAATATCAAATTACTTTGAGTAGAAACTGAATTTTATTCCTAAAGGCACAAACTTGCAGATACTGCCTACACTGAAAATGAAGCTAACATAAAAGTTTCCAAATGAGAAGGAAAAAATGAAACAATTCTTCACACAATGAAGATAAATAATAAGGTGCAAAAACATATATATATATATATACACACACACACACAGAGGAAGCCTGTCTATAGTAAGAAATTATTTGGATTTATGTTTCTGGTTGGTTTTCATCCCACCAGCACCCTATAAACAAAATTATAACCATGTATTACAGACTGCCTACTTACTGTTAACACACACTTAATCCTGCCAAGGCCAGTTCTTCAGCAAACATTATCAGTGTGCAAACCACAAATGAACAAAATTACCATCTGCACACTGAAGAACAGAATTGCAAACATAATTATATCTCTTACATGTAGTAAGTACACAGTTGTTTAAAATTTGGACTTACAACCTGTTTTTCAAATAATGGCTTCAGTCTGCTTCCAAGTCACCAAGCTAATGGCTGTAATAAGTAGCTATACCTCTTAATCAGAGAATGTCACAATAAGCAAAGTGCATCTATCTATCTAATCTTTTCTGGCCATGTTATTATGGTTTATGAGCAGTTTTACCACCCATATGTTATGCTGTCATGTTCTTCTAAAAGCTGGTTATTAGGATTAAATGGAGAAAGTGAAATATGAATGCTTGTATAAATTGCAGAGATGAATGCTGCTAAAAGCAAG
This sequence comes from Toxostoma redivivum, assembly GCA_013397375.1. Classification (NCBI taxonomy): domain Eukaryota; kingdom Metazoa; phylum Chordata; class Aves; order Passeriformes; family Mimidae; genus Toxostoma; species Toxostoma redivivum. Next base: position 77,399 of record VXBI01006996.1, on the reverse strand, counting down.
GTGTCCTAGGTCAGAGAAAGACATGTCATATGTTGCAGGGCATGCCACTTATTTCAGCAGGAAACCCACACAATTTGCTTGGACTCTGTCAGGCTTTCTGACTCATTGCCACAGTTTGGCTTCATATGGAAAACAACAGCTGATCCTCATTTGTTTCTACCCTAACATGCACCATGGCTCCAAACACTAGAATCAATCCTTCTTCTCACCAATTTTAAAGCCAGATGCTGTAATGACTGTGTTATTCATCACATTAAGACCACTATACCTCATGAAAAATCACTGGTATCCCTTTCTGACCTTAACAATACACCAAAATTCAGAGGACTACTTTCATTAGAATAAAAAATTCATAATTAAATCAGAAATCCTTAGATGCAGACCTTCACATTCGGTACAAAATACAAGAGATGCACAATGAGGTATAACAAGAAAACAAAAGAAAACCCCAAAAACCCCAAACTCACAAAGAACCTTAGATGTGCCACTGACAATCAATTATGACTTGCATAAGAACCAATACTCTAAGGCTGTTTGGGGTGAGGGAGAGACAATTCTCATTCTGTAACATTTTAGCAGAAGAAAACAGGAAGCAATTACTGTGCTCTGCTCAGCCCTGAGGAGGCCACATTTGATGTTTTGGTGCATTGCACTTGCAGGAAGTGTGGAGAAATCAGAAAGAATGTATAAGACAGCAACATATTTAAGAGAGCTCCGAAAGATCTGAGCAGGAGGGAGAGACTAAAAGGTGGGGTTTCCTTGTCTTGTAAAACATGAGAGCTTTCTGAGAAAAAGGTTTTTAGAAATGAGGACAGTGCTGGTTTTCTCCGTATCTAGACCAAAAAAAATCACTAATTTCACTTTCAGTTAAAAAAAAAAACAAACAAGAAAAAGAAGAGAAAAAAGTAATAACGTTGTAATTCTAATGAATAAGAGAGCAGATCTTCCAACTAAAAGGATCACAAAGCAAAGAATAGACTACTGCACGCAATTAACTTCACTGCAGATTTTTAAGGAAGAAATTCTGTAAGAGATAAGGTAGCCATAAATATTCATCCTAGCAGAACTAGATGACCTTTAGAGATCCCTCCTAGTAGAAGCATGTGTAAGAACCATGGTGGTCTACAAGGCAGATGGGAAGAGATGAGCCCCTCTTCTCCCATAACATGGCTTTCCATCCAAGCTGAAAAAGAAGGGCTGGTAGGGCTTGGTGCTCCCATCCAAGGGCCTGGAGGAGTTACTCTCACAACTTCTCTACCCTCCAGTCTTGCGTTTCTGAGACTGACAAGATAGGGCTGCATAACAGAGCTGAATGACAGACTTTCCCTTTTCCTGCATAGCAGCAGTCAAACAATGTAATTTCTTCAGAAGTCCCTCTGTCAGCACATCATCCAAAATCCATCTGCCATTTCCTAGAGGTTTCTTCCCATACCTCCCAATCCTCCCTGCTGCCTTTGCTGTGACCCTCTGCCATGGTCACCCAAGCCTTCTCAAATCTTTGCATTGACAACAGCTCCCTTTGGGCTGTGGGAGCAGTCTCCAGTTCTTGTAGGAACCAGGCTACATAGAGGATCTAAATGACCTCGATGCCTACCCTGACAGCAAGACTGAGATCCACCCATGGTACACTATGGTGTATTTATCAGTAAAACACAAGCTAAGGCATTTGTGTGCCTTTGCTACATCACTAGAATGGCAATGTCGTAATTGGAAGGTTATAAACTTCTCCAGGGTGAACTCTGTTCCCAAGTTTTACTATCCTTCCTTTAAGACATAAACATCTTTAAATGTCTCTTCTGCTACTGTAGGAGGAAGGATTCCTTCAAAAGAACATGGAAGTTATAAACTGAGAAGAGACTTTTTGCTTTGTAGCTGCCTCTCAGATTCTGGAAAAGACCTTTGGCCAAAACTGGCCATGTCCAGTTCCAGGGAGTTTTAATTTGGCACATGATGGGCAGCCCTGTACCAGAGGCAACGTGTAGACCAACAGCATCCATACCAGTCTTTCGGTGACCTTATGTGCTGAATGAGCCCACAGCTGGCTGCTGAAGCAAATGGGATGACAGCTGATGATGCACATCACCAGTGCTGTGTGCTTACAATGCTGCACCTACTAATGAGCTAGGCTGCTGTGCTCTGCAGTAGCTGAAGTTTCTATGGAGCTTTTATCTTCAGCTTCAGTGAATTACAATAGTCCAGCCTGCTTGTGCAGAACTTGTTCATCACTACTGCTAGAACCATGCCAAAGAAAAGGAAGCATAGTTTCTTGGACAGTTAGAAGTAGAATAATTAATTTCTGACTATTTCCGGCATCTTGGTACTGAAGTACCAGCTAGAATAGAATGCTGCACAGAACTCATAATGCTTTGAAAAAGGAAGGTCAAGTGCCTTCCCAGAGAAAAGAGGTCAGTGCCTCTTCTGCTTCCATCAAATCACTCACACTAGATGCATTGCTATGCTGTGGCTTGGCTACACTGCAAGCCAGCCACTCTTGCTGAGTAATTTAACAGGATATTGTGATCCACACGTCAAAACCAGTAGGAAGATCAAGTATGGATGTTAATATGATTTAAAAGGTACTTTGCAGTAGCAACAGCTAGAGACACAATTAGGTCCCTGTCTCTGCTAGTCAAGGAAATATAATGGAAGATTAGTATAAGTAATTACATTACACTGGTCAAAATAAAAGAGCTAAGCACTGCATTTTCTTTTGTGTCTGTACTCATTTGCCTACTTGAAGTGGCAGTTCCTCAAAATGCCTTAGCTGTGAAATACACTGTGGGAGCTTTATTGCAGGTGTACCTTTACCATTCTGTTCACTTCTTATGAAACAAAACTAAATAATGGCAGCACAAAATGGTACTTTGCAACATATGTTGGAATAAACACTTCTCTAAACACTTCTCACTTCTCACACAACAGCCAAACATTACGATGGAGATGTATGAGAGGATGGGCAATCTTCAGCACCCTACTGGTAGCTAAGTACCACCTTGTAGTGATGTGACAGCCTAAATTGTTCCATATAAACCATCTTGGCTGTGGGGAAAAATTCCTATCCCAGAAAATTAATCCTTAAAGTGGTAAAACCCCCCACATTTTTCCAGCTTCCAGTGTTCCTCTGAAACAGTCTGCCTTGTTAGTGTGTACTAAAGCAAAGAGTGGTTTAGCATCAGCCAGAGGTAGCTGCTGGCTTTTCATCCCAGCTGGAGGGGAGAGAAGGAAGGACTGGCTTTTTCCAATGACAGAATCTGGAATATGGGATGCGGAGGGGCATATGCTCACAGTATTAACAACAAAACAGGATTGCCAGGATGTTTTCCCCTCTGATGTAAGGCAGTGAAAAAGAGTTGTACATAAAGCAGGACAAACATCTGACCATAAACGGAGACGCCAAGACCTGCAGTATTTCCTGCAACCAATAAAACGCTGTACTGCAACAGCCTCGAGTCAGTCTATGTGACTAATGCACACATGGTACTCATACAGCCAGACATGGTCAGAACATGAGAACTTTTATCCTCAGCAATGTGCCAAAGGAGGCCTCTCTGCCTTACTCATTCAGGCCTTTCTGGGATAAAACTGCCTCACAATGCAATTGTGCATGCAGAAAGGATACAGGACCTTCTGATTTCTCCCCCAGCTGTGTGGCCTCCTTCTTTCTGTTACCAGCCATAATTGCAGTGCTGGTATGAAGCCATGAGCAGGCTGACAGGGTAATGCCCTGCACAAGATGGCCGGACAAAGGTGAGCCAACACAGCATCCATACCATTCCCACTCCAGTGAAGCAGCAATTGTGACTTGCAGCCATCTGCAGGCACAGCCATCAACACAGAAGTCCCCAAGGAGCAATTCACATTTTAGAGATCCCCGGCGTGTCAGAAGAACACACATCTTTTTCTACACCCCTTGGGGCTACAACACACAGTAGTGGGATGCCAACCTCATTCCTAAGAATATCCTTCTCCCATTACGTCTTATAAATGAGCTCAGCATAATCCAGTTATACTGGTGATGGTCCACTGGGCATCACTTTTTAAAATGTAGCCAAAGATCAGGAGTTCAGGTTGCTTTCTCAGCCCATGAATTTCATGTAGTATTATCAAGCAGTACTCAGTAAATCTTCAACTGCTGCTATAAAATGAAATAAAATGACCAATAAGCACTATTTTTAACCACAAAACATCTTACTCATTACACAAGATATGCTTCTGTCATTCTCTGAGGGAAAATGCCTAATTACTTCCATTATATCTCACTGGAAATAAAACAAATAAAACAAGAAAGGCTATTGAAGGATGAAAATAATGGCAACATGTGGTACAGGGGCTGACCTTAGGAGAGAGAGGTATTTATCCTGAAGATATGCAAATTATAACAGGAGTTTTGAGAAAAGCACTGCCAATTAAGAAAACTGTCTGTCTCACATCAAGGAAGACATGTTTACCTAAATAATATTGGCTTAAGCTTAACCCATACTGTTCTGTTTGCTTGTACAGGGCTGGAGAACAGTGGCACAGAAGATAGATGAAATCCTTACTTCTCCCCTCAATGTACTTTCTGCTGCTCTTTGGGACTATAGCTCAGTGCAATTCAGAAAGGTATTTTTCTCAAAACTTTTAGTGGCTGTCACTTATGCCTGAACATAAGGTCAGTTTGAAAAAATCTTTAGCAGCCTTATGGCTTAATACCTGCATACATATATATGCTGGTTTTACCTTAAGAGGCAATGGTATAAACCCTTACCTTCTTTCCTTTCTGATGATTCCCTGTCACTTGCACACATTTACACAAAGAGCTATATACTGAGAAAAAATAATAACAAGTAGTGACATTACATTTCTTCAAACACAATGGACAGCCATTTCTGAGGAAACCTCTATGTCCTCCTCCACACAAAACCTGTGAACGTCCAGAGCAGCAGCTACTTACTAGTAGTTTCTAAAGCTGCACGCCCATAAATGTGCTGGATATGCTTGGTTATCTATCAGATATGCATAAAGGTAGTTGTGTGGCACACATTAGAATTCATTACTGCACTTTTTGTGGTGCTGTTTCTTTTTTTTGCCTCGAGGTATATTCAGGCCAAATCAATGGCCTCCACAAAGAGTAGATGATGCTATGCACAGCTTGGAAATCCATTCATGAGGGAGAATGACATGAAAGATGTATTAGCTGTACTTTATGGGGCCACAGTTGTCAGTTTTGTGGAGAGGAACCTGTTACATGAAAAGTATTTACCAGATTTGACAAAATAGGGTGTAAGTGGTCATGAAGCCTTAAAAATCTATACTTAAAATTGAAAGAGCAAATGTTTAAAGGGCACCACAGCTATCATTCCTACACAAGCAGTACAGCACTGGGAAGAACACTGATGCACTAAGATTAGTGTGAAAGGTTCTTAGCAATGACTGCCTGCTAAATACAACGTAATTAGAGAACAATTCCCTATGAATTAAATGCAAATACTTTGATATGTTACTGAGCACGTTACATTAATAGCATTAGCATATTAAATACAATTTAAGCCTTGTTCTCAAGCATCTGAATTTTTACCTAAAATGGCAGTCAGGCAGGATACAGTATTTCCACACTAGGGGCAGGAGGGGGATTGGAAAGCTTGGTGAGGCATGAAAAATTGAATTTCAGCAAGGCAATGGAAAGGACATTGTTGGGCAATTACAGCGCTCCAGTGTTTGCCATCCACAAAGGCTGCAATCATCTGCAGCGACAGCGTGGTGCACGGCTCCCCCAAGGCACGGCACTCCAGTTAAATCAATTTGTCAGGAGCGGGGCTGCTGCCTCCCTACTGCAGAGGAGGCCCACTGGACCAGGGGACAGCTGGGGCACACAGCTGTCTCTCTGCAGCAGATCAATTAGAACATCAAAATTCATCTGCTAATTAGCAAGCATGTACAGAGGGGAAAGAAACCTCCCTTAAATGAATAATTTCCATGTATTAATGAATTCAGTGACATCCCACATTCAGAATCCAGCCCAACAAGAAGAGACACGAGAAGCACCGGCTAGCACAATGAGACAATTTCATTATTGCAAAAGGTGATCTTACTACTGAGATGAAAATAAAACACCCTAAAACTAAAAATTTGCACTTTCAGTATCAGTGAAAGACGACCCACATCTAGTAGAGCTACTAATGTCTGATCACATTGTAAACACTGATCACTGTAAGACTGCATTGAGTGCAAATACAAGTGGAACCAGGAAAAACACAAATCACAGTCAGCCTGACATGCCGCTTGCTTTGGAACATGCTGAAAGTCCCTTGACTTCTGTGATTGAGAACTCTGCCCCAGGTCAGTAGTTTTTATCCTTGTTTTTATTTATTTTTATATTCAACCTTTGCATTGTTATTAGAACAACACTTACTGTTTATTCACATGTTGCAATGTTGCTGAGGGTGTTTTTACAAGAGAACTCGGCCAAAGTCAGCAGCTGCTCCAATGCCATTTCAAGGCTTAGCAGAACAAGGTCACTTTTTTTTTTTTCCTGATAGTTTTAGCTTGTTTGGCATGGACAAGGAAACACAAACCAACAATAACATACTACATTTTTCATCAGAGCTCAGAGCATAGCTGTTAATTCTTGCACACAGAGCTCCCAAACCTAGGAGAAGCCAGGTACATTGGTTGGTAATACATAGAAAATTAATTTCTTCAGTTGGGAAGAGCCCCATTAACTTCCTTTGTTACTTCCAGTGCCTTGCCCATCACAGCCTAATTGCAATGGATCTGAGCAGCTCTTCTCTGGATACAAAGCACAACCCTTTGTTCTTGAAAGTTTGTCTGAGAATGCTTGTACAATGCCTATGCTGTTGGAGTGCTCAAGGAGAAGAGAAACAACGGTGTGGAAAGGACTAAGACAAAATGACCTCCCAGAAACAGCAGCATAAGAAAGGAAACTAAATCTGGCATCTGCAATAACCCAGCTGCTCATCTAGGCAGCTGACTCACTAAATTCAATACATTTTCCAAAGGAGTTATCTTTTTGAAGGCTCTGTTTTCTTACAACTGTATGTTGTACATATAGGAACCCACAACTATAGATTTGATTTTCAGGCCATTTGGCACCAGATAACCAACTGCAAATCATTATTTTGAAATAGATTGCTGTAACCCACAGCTCAGTTAAGCCACAACACAGAATTCCTACTTGGAAGCTATATTCTTTAACCTGACAAACAGGTGCTCACTGCTTACCTTGTTCTCAGATCTCTAGTTTCTCACCAGGAGTTTTCCCCTTTTATTCTTATAAGGACGCTCATTAAAACCAAAACTGTGTTAGACGGCTGAAAACACAGAGCCACACAAGAATGTCGGTACCTGAGGAGCTGAACTCTCCAAGGGAAGGCTAAGAAATGTTATTGCCAGCTCTGCTGCAGTAAGACAAACTGCCACAAAGAGCCACATCCACTCTCATCTATTGAGGGAGGTCAGCTGAAAATAAGTCACAGAGGAAGTCAACCAAGATAGTTAAGTGCCCTCACTTGCCTTGCAATAACGAAGAGTGTGCATGAAAAATGTTTAATAATATGAGGAAGCTTTATCACCACCCTCACTTCTTTCCAAATCCTGCACAATTTCCATTACACCCAATGATCCTAATGCATGAGCTGGAAGAGTGTGACCCACCAAGTATTACAGCTTTAAGCTGCCATTTAGTATCAAATTTCTTTCTTAAGTGAGGATTGCTGAATACATGAAGCACAGAGCTATAATATATACTCCATTAAAAGCAGCCCAGAGAATGTGACATTCTTCTTATCATATTACCTCAGTTACTGGCAGAATAATATAATTATGATTCACATTGGAGTGGCCTACAGAATGGATTTAATCAAATTTTAATATAAAATACGGCCACTTAGAGCATATTCCATTCAGCAGTTTGTTCAGTCAAGATGCTGGGTAGGGAGGGGAAGTGCAGTTATTCCCAGTAACAGGACAACAATTGCTTTTAAGTCAAATGTGGCATCAGGATGTTTAAGCACACATTAGAAGATGCACTGGTGTCACTGCCATTGTGCTGTACTCTGTATATAATTCAGCATGGATGACTGCAGTGTCACTTTTCGTCCCTTAAGCTTACAACACGAAGATCTGAAAGAAATTCGTATCTTGAGTGTCTAGCAAGGAATAAGTAATTCATTCACTGAGAAAAACTCTTAAGCTTCCTATATTCATGCAGACCAAGTGGCTGGATTCTGTTCTGAAGGACATCAGTGCAATTTCAGAGCACAGTCATCAAAAGCACACCAGTTCTGACTGAGCTGGTATCTCCTGATTTGATTATAAACAGATGACTTAGAAGTTCAGTGTGTTCCATTGATTAGACCTTGAGTAACTCCAAATGCAAGGAGATACTGTGATAAGTGTGCAAAATTCTCACCTCATGGATAGTTTTTCAGAGAATCCACTTGGGAACTATGGTTTCAAGTGTTCAGTATGAAACTAAATGCACAAAAGACACAAAGGATACAAGAGACAAGAGGCATTAGATACAAAAGGCATTTTGCATGAGTTTAGGCTCATTCTTTACATCTTCTGCAGCACAGAAACTCAGATTTGCTGCTCTTCAGTTTTAAAGCTCCAGCAAGGCACTCACATTCTAGTAACAGGAAGAACTGTGCCAAGCTAAAAATTCAGTGCCAGCTACCTTTTAGTTTACTCTGTCTAAGGGTCCACCCATGCACTTTACAGCTATTCACATTTTATCCAGTTGACTACGATATCCTAGCTGTTTATGTGTTTTTCTTCTTGAAGGTAGTTTAAGCCCATGAATTCCCTGAATATCATTAATGGGTTTTGTTGTTTTAGTTTGTTGGAGTTCGGCCTTTGGGGTTTTTTGTTTGTTGCTTTTTAAAAAAAACCCAGTACATCTGGTAGTCTCTTAGGGCTTTCACCTCAACCCTTACTGCCTCAGAGCATCTGCTTCCTTTATTCTTTCCTTACAGTAGATCCAGTTGCTCTTTTCCCTTTGCTTTCTTCTGTCAACTTCTTGTTGGTTTCTGTCTGCTATGTCTGATCATCTTTGTTCATTCACAGAATTAGCACACAGTTTGGTTGAAAGACACCTTAAAGACCGTGTAGCTTCAATCCCTCTTCCATGGGCAGGAACACCTTCCATGGACTAGAACAAAATTAGAACATGTTTCTCAAAGCACTATCCAGCCTGGGATGAGGCATCCACAACTTCTCTGGATAACCCATTCCAGTGTGTCACCATCCTCTCTGTAAAGAATTTTTTCCTTACATTTAATCTAAACCTACCCTTGAGACAGGGGATTGAAAAGTAAGGAATAGTTCATCAAAAACCAAGACAATGAGGAATACCTGACGTTTACTATGCTTGCAAAAATTGGGAGGAGAGGCAGACTGTTTTGTGATAAATTGAGCCAGGACTTGCAAACAGGATGAGGGGTGCAAGGCTACCAATGACAAGTGATAAATCCAAAACCCAAACTAGCAAGAACTAATCTCAAGGTCTGGAACATGCCCAAAGGGCTAAAACGAATGCTCCGGAGACAAAGTTGAAAAGTTCAAGTGCGATGAAGAGTTCGGAAGCCTTCATCAGAGACCCTCGACAACCCCTGAATTGGGGAGGCGCAAGCGCAAGAGGACTTTTGGTTCATTTGAATACGAAGCGAGGGTAGGTGGGACTAGGCGGGGCTAGGACATGAATATGTATTAGGCTTATTGTGTAATCCTAGGATTTTAGGGAATAAATAGAGCAGTAGTTTGAAGTTTCAAAGTGCATGCTTTGGGAGGAATTATCCCTGTGCACCTCAGCACTGAATTAATGCATACCTACTTTATAACTCTCATTTCTTATGAGTTACAGAGTCTTTTCCGCGTATCACCCTCCTTCAGTTCAAGGCCATTACCCCTTGTCCTATCACTACAGACCCTTTTGAGAAGTCCCTCTCCAGCTCACTTGTAGTCTCTTTAGGTACTGGAAGGCCTAAGTCTCCCCAGAGCCTTCTCTTCCCCAGCCTTATCCATCTTCTGATCTCAGCCAAAACAGAGCATCAACCCCTCCTCCCTGTCATTAGAAGTCTCACTGATTTTCAGGTCATGAACACTAATGTCTTTTTGCCTATTAGAAATTTACTCTTGCATTCCTTTGCCCCTGTGCATATGGTCGAAGATCATCCTTCTTTTCCACTTTTTTCACTCTGAACTCACTCGTTCTTCTGCCTCATTACAAAAGTATGGGAACTGTCCAGATATCCCAATTCCCACATGCATTTTTACAAATACTGTTTCAAACCCTCCATTTCCATTGTTTAACCTCTTGCAGTAGTGTGGCTACTATTTCTTGTACAAATTCCTGTCTTCACTGAAGGCTTTACGATCTTCTTTTTGGTGAGGTTTTTTGGGGTTTTTTTGTGTGTGGTTTTTTTGCTAGTTCTTACAGCTCTCAATACACTCAGCATTCCAAGAATTGTTATCTTCTTGTGGTTATGACAGACTCTTCTTCAGATCTTTCATGTTTCACTCCCTACCCCTACCTAAGGACTGAAAGAGGAAGGCAGGTGAGCAGGAAGGGACAGATTCAGCTACACCAAGCACATGGGCCATAAAGTCCTTTATTCTGTCTAGTGGAGGAAAACACGGAAGGGAAAAAACAGAAAGGCAAAGATAAGAAAGATATAGAAATAACGGAAAGGACAAAGAATCTAAGAAATTCAAGAACAGTTAGAAGACAAGAATAAAGGACTGAAAAGTATATGCAGTAAAGGCTGAAACAGAAAAAGAAAAAAATAGCAGAGGAAGTATTTGAAACTTCAAAGGATATTTTAAAACCCCTAAAATTAGGTAGGTAAGCTCAGTTACAATTTTAGGAAAAGAAATACAACTCCTAATACAACGAAATGTCAATGAAAATCACCTTGTCTTAGCAGAAGGTATATAAAATTCAAAATATTTCTGAAGTTTTTACTAATCTTTATCTTATCCTTGAAAACAGGGAAGGAATGGGTTTGGTTTGATCAGCTATTCCAAGTCAGTGGTGCAGCTCTACAACCATGGCAACAAAGAGCTGACTTCCAGCTGCCAGCATCTCATATGGGAGCTGCAAAGGCAGTGCAGCACTGGGATCATGATCGGCACCAAGAGAAGCGCTGTGGTTTCAGAGCTCTGTTCTCTGTTACAGCACAGCTGCTTCTTGTGTTTGTTACCATGCGTGCCAGTCACAGTAGGCCTCACTTGGTTTCGGATTATTTTCCAAGGAATTTACACTCGTAACAGCTTTTAAAATCTATCAGTATCATACATTAAAAATAAATTTTTTCTCCTCAGAGCTGGACAAATAGATGAGGAAAACCTGTTTTGTTTAAAGACATGTATCATACTTCCAAACAGAAGATTTATTTTTCCCGGGTTATTAAAAATAAACAAGAAATCCATTATATTTTAACTGAAGAGTGGCTTCAAAGACCAACTCAAAAGTACTACAGATAACTTCAAACAAAATAAAACCTATTGAACTGATATCTACATAAATTCTATTTAATTAAAATTATGCTCAATTGTTAGTATATAAACACAAGATTTATAAGGAAGACAGATGTTAATATCTAAACATACTATTTATAATGAAAACAGATCATTAAATACTGTGGTTGTAGTCAGAAATACTTCAAAAAACAACAGAAGCATGTTACACAAAATTAAAATATTAGATAGGTCATCTTCAAAGTTAATGTAGGATATCCCAGTCTCAAGATCATTCTTTTCTCAAGTAGAAGATTGTGTTTTTGTTTTGCTTCCTAATTTATATGTTTTAGAACAATCTACAATGTAACTATGATACCTCCATCAGTTCCAGGAATATGCCCTTTCTGTACTACCTCTCCATTTATCAAGGCCATGATGAATACAAAAATCAAAACTATCATAAATTATCACAATAAAGCCATTGAATATATCAGAAGTTGAGTAAAGAAAGATGCTGAAGTAATCTGTCTTGGCAGGTGGAATGACAGAAAAGGAGCAGTGCAGGGGGCAATGCTATGCATGGAAGAGAAATCAATGGAAGGGTCTCTGTTTCCCTGACTGTTTGGTATATTATCCTGCCCAGTTCTCTCTAGTAGGTTAATACTGTGCTGTCATGACTGTGAGAGCCTTGATGATTGTATTGACAAGAAATCATGATCTACAGCAGATCTGCTTTTATGGAATTGCCGGATAAACCCTTCCATTAACAATACTAATCAGATAAAGTATTCCTAATGGATGACCCTGCATCTGGTTAGAGTGAACTGTTCTGTTTAGTATGTATATGCTGTGTTTTTCCAAGATCAAGATGTCACTGCTAAGAATTTATACACTAGGTTTGGAAAATTGTTTATAGATTGTCTCTATATCGGCTGCAACTTTGGAAAACAGAGAGCTAGTTCCATGTTCCTGTCATTAAATCAGATTATTCTCATGCATCACTAAAGGTTTCCATGAGCCAAAAACAAACAAGGGACCAACATGTAAAGACTCATGAGGAATTAATTTATACATTTACTTTTTGCTCCTCGTGTAAAGGAGTAATCTATTAAAATATATCCTGATAATCACATTTCTAGGTAAAACGTATTATGAAACTAAAGGTAGAACAGTCATTTGACAGATAAGTTCCATAGAACAACAGTGTTCTGAGCCCTAATCTCTTCATGTACCTATAAAATATTTAAAGTACACACTGTTTACAGGCAGTTAACAGCAGCGATAAATCTCCTTTCAGAAAAAAAACAACCCTTGTTCTGTGAGATTTATAGAAATGAAAGAAAATTCAAGAGATGCAACATCCAAAAATTTACTTGCCAAGAGATTCCCCGTGCTCTTCTCCATGAAAAGAATGGCATCTGTGCCAAAGTGAGGATAAAAACCTTTTCAGTCCCATGATGGGTTTACCACCAGCTAAAGCTCTTACAGCAGCAGTTGTCTTCAGTCACTGAAAATCTCCCTAATGGCAGCACAGATAACAGAACTTGCCTGGCTTTTTTCTCTTGAAGTATAACATTGCAAAAAGAGAGCAAAACACCACCAATTCCTACCAGCATTATTTTATACCTATCTTGCAGAGTCAGTCCAAAATCTGTTATAGTCTGGACATCAACAAGAAATTACAACTGAAGTCATATTGTTTTGATCCTTCCCACTTTAGCATTTGCTTCATAGCAGTGTATAGTGGTCACTGCAGACTGTGGCTGGCTTTGAATCTAAAGCAAAATTTAGAGTTCTTCCAGTGTGGCCCAGAAGACAGATTTTTTGCTTCAATATTGCAAGGTTTACAGTAGAGACACAGGGACATGTCTCTCTACAGGCTAAGACAGAAATTAGAGCTGCAAACTGTTCAAAGGATTTATCCCATTTCAACTCACTGGCTTGTCTGTAATTTCTTCATTCTTCCTCTAGATCAAACATCACTTGCTACTCTATTAGGTCGAACTAGTAAGATACTGTTAAAAAGCCAAGTTACAAAAAAGCTAGCAGAATTCTTAAACTCCCACGTCCAAGCAAATCCCAGTTAAAAGCTTCTTCTCTTTAATGAGGATATTGAATACTGAGGGACAGTTTCTTACCAGCAAGGGCCTTGAAAAGTCAAAAACTTCCCCCCACCCATCTTTACTTTCTGGATGCAACTGTGATGTGTAATGCACTTATGAAAGAACACAAACCATGCCCTAAACTTCCATTGCTTTGGTATTAAGAACTTGAGCTTCATGGACTGGGAAGAAAATGGACTTTTAAAATATCAGTGATATTCAAACATGTTTTACTTTGGCAAAGTTCTGAAATCTAAATGACTTATACCCAGCAGGATGAGCAATGTTGAATATTGCAAGGCTAACTCAGTGCATGCTTGTTGACTCACATATTGTACAGAGAAGCTAAATTACAAATTCCTATCAGGTTACTAATCATCTCTCTATTAAAAAAAAAAGAACAGACAATGCAATTTCATGCCTTAAAAGTGGCTTGGCAACCTGCAAATCTCAATTTTACTTTCAATCAATGCCAACCTCAGGTTTTTTTCAAGAGTTATTTCCCCTCCCACCAAAACAATGCTGTGCCAAAGCTTTTACAAGGACTACTTTATTTTTTTTAGCTGAAATAAGGTCTGGATGACCTTTCAAAGCTTTAATGCTTTGATCTAAATATTGTCATGCCCTACGTAATTTTGATGTGGTCTAGTGCCACACAGAAACAATGCCTGGGGTTATTTCTGTGTATTGTTTTTGCCAAATTATGCTGCCTTCCACCTGTGGTTGGAAACAGGTGCCAGGTAACTGTAAGTGAAATCTCATATCTCTTCTCCGTAATTCATCTACTTTTCTTTAAACTTCAACAGCTTTAAACTTTACAGAATGCAGCTCTACAAGACCATGCCAAAAAATACAATAAAACAGATCTTAACCCAGTACAGTTCATTTGGCTCCTTTAAGGACAGAGACAGATCCATATAGTATAAATGCTTGCCCTTAACTTTATCTAGTACTTTTCAGCCCCAATGCACACCAGGAGGGTGGATAATGCAAGAAAGAGGAAAGTTCTGGTAAAAGGAGGAATAGAGCTGTCAACTTCTACGGTTACCACGGTTTTAAGGATTTTTTTTCTCCCTAAAATATAAATAACAAAGTAACAAAACTTTTACAAATAAGCCAGGCTTGTCTACCCTTCCTTGACGAAGAGCACAAAAAAGTACAGACCGTAAGAAAGCAGGGGGCAGCTGCAGCTTGGTGTCAGCTCTACCATTCTTGCCTGGGTTTCTGCCCAAGCACTGTGCCTGGGAGGAGCACATGGCGATGACCAAGCAGTCCCGAGGACCAGGCTGGAGAGGGGCAAGCAGTCCCAGACTTTTTACAGGGTGGAATCAGCTCCAACACACTGACTGCTGCAACCACACTGTTCCATGAGTGCTCTTCAAAACTAAGGTCATACATACAGAAAACTATTTTTTGCCTGTGTTTTGGATGTCATATTGATACTGTGCATGCTTCCGTAGGGATACGAAAGCTGAAGTTGTTGAAAAAGTATCTCTCATAACCTATAAGCATCTTCTGACCATTGCTTAAAGGCAGGTACTTTCAATGAAGAGCTGAAAGCAGCATTTGTTTCAGTAAATTCATGGGAATAAGTTGTCAAGAATCCCTCTGACTATTCTTACCACTAATACGGCACCACAGTGTTACCTGGCTCTACTTCAGCTCTAATAGGTCTGTGATTTAACTGTGAGAAATTCTCAGCCTCAGTCATTCTGCTCTCCTGGCATCATAAGCATGTACCCCAGAGTTTAATTACTCAGCTAAAATGCCACTGTCACCATATATATATAATGTATGAAAAAGGCGATTTTCACAAAGGAATTCATCTATTCATTTCCTTTCAGGGCCTTTTCTTTCCTTTAATTTGTTGCTTAGCTGTCCTTTTATTTTTATTAGACTCACTTGCTGTGTTAGCAATTGCAAAATGATTTGAGGTTAGCATGGCTTTTTTCCCCCCCTCTCAGAAACAAAAAGATTGCCGGTGGTGGTAGCAAAAGGATCTTAAGGAAAAGGGGAGAGTTTTGCTTCAAGGCTGGCAAGTTATTTAGATAACCTGGTGGCTTCAGGGAACATCACAAAATTAAATTATATAGTTTCAGTAAAATGAAAGGAGGAAGGTCACCAATATCACAGCAGTGCTCTAGTAAAATGCAGTATAATTAAACTCCATGAGCTGCAGCTTCCCCATCTGCATTCAGAGTGGTCTGCAACACCTACAAGCCCCAGCCACCTGAACTGAAAGAATGTTTTCCTGCTCAAGACTGCTGCCAAAGGCTATGATCAAACATGAGCATATTCCATGAAGATGACAGTTACTTGAGATGACAGCTACTTTGAGAGAAACAAAGTCTGGGCTGATGTCCACTCCAGGCAATCCCAGTGATTTCAGTGCATAATTCAGGGAACAGCAACCTCCTACAGGTTTCATGCCAACAAAAAGGCAACAGGGAATCCCAAATAAAAAACAAACAAACAACCCACCCCCCCCCCCCAAAAAAAAAAAAAAAACAAAAAAACAACAATGCCACATCACTAAAAACACCATGTTCTGTCAGAAAGAAACCAAATTCCACCCTGCACACTTTTTAGGGCTAACCCCTTCCTATAAACCTTCAAGCAAAAAATACCACATAAAATAAAAGACTATGATATAAATATATATGAATGAGCTCTGGCCTTCCTTCTGGCTTGTCCATATGACTAAAATAATGACATCTGCTTAAGGTCAGAGGTCTGGAATATTTGAATGCTGTGCCTGTAGCACATGTGTTCCAAAGGCAGGCTATACTGTCATGGATAATTATGACATCTAGTGTAGACACATCTGTTCCATTTACAATAGTCAATTTTGAGGTTTTCTGAAAGAAATAAACCTTGATCCCAGAATTATAAGACATCTTAATTATGATGGGAGATCTCTTTGGCAAGACTAATCATTTAAAATTAAGTGGAAAACATGTTTTTTTTTAAACTAATTGAACTTTTCATTTGCATTTAAATTTGCCATACATTGGATAATTGTACAAGCAGTCTAAGAAAGCTCCGTGCTGATGTTTCAACACAGAAAGATCTCATTAGAGAAGGACCATAAGAAATGACAGGCTATATTCTAGTTACAAATCATGTGATCCATTAGTAGGATGGGGGTAGGAGGGAAAGACATCAACATCACCATAGAGAAATGTTCTGCTAACTGGTTTTCTGAAAACAAGGAAACATATTTTCAGGTCAGTGATTTTCAACTGTTTTCAATTCACAGATCCCTAAATATTTTCCAGCGGATATGTAGACCTTTGAATAGCAAAATTAAGCCCAAGGCAAAATGCTTGCTTTTCATCTTTACTTGCCATGGGTTTCTGAGATATGGTTCACACACCATCGGCTGAAAAACATTTTTTAAAAGACATATTTTTATCAGAATTTAGCTGTTTTGCTTAGAATACTGCTATCACAGCCTTCTTCAAAAGGAAGGGAGAAGAAGAGACACCGTACTTGTGTTCTGTAGACAAGATTTCTTTGAACTGAAGTCACAGATGCTTACATTTCCAGGTCTCTTTACCATGGATGGGTTTAGGTACAAACGGCATTGCAAACCTTTGTTGTGTAGTTTATCAGCCTTCCATTACACAGGAAAGCACCCATGTCTGTCTATCCAAGACTGACCTTCAGCACGTGAGATCTGCACCTGGTCTTGGTTCAGAGCCAGAATGTCTGGACTTAATTTACAGCACCAAGTGAAATGCCAGTACACAACTTGGGGGCCAGGGAGGTTCATACCTGCTACCCTGAAGAAGGCCTGTGTGTCCAGGTGTCCTGAGTGTCACCTTCATTTGCCCAAGAATTACTAGATGTGGAACCAACCTACAGAACACTTATTTTTTATTTATTTTAGTTGCCTGCAGAATTCTTTCCTTCCCTCAGTTCCACTGGAGCCAGGGGAGGGCCTGCTGCTCTGACAGATGTATATCCTCTCTGTATTTCCTTTGGGAGAATCTCATGAACCTATTTAGCAACAGATAAGACTCACAAAAGAGCCCTGCCAGGATTATGTGGTCTATGAGGAGACTCTTCTACATGACAGATACCCCCTCAGGCACTTGGAAACAAAAGCATCTTTCTGCACACTAAGCACTGAAGTTCCTGAAGCATTTAGTTCAATCCATGTTTTGTACACACTTTGGTTTTGAAGATATGCAGATATGAAGATCCCTACTACTCTTTATAGTGTGTTCTTGGTGGAGGCATTTAAAAGAAACATTCGTTTGAACAGGATTCTTCTTGGCTATGTACTTTCTCCTCCCTAATTTATTTCCAAATTCTGACTAAAGGTTTGAGCTTCAGCTCTAACCCTGGTGTTTGCCATAAGCTCATCATGGCTTCTGGTGATACACTGTACTACAGAGAGCCACCATGCACTGATGAAGGCCCAACCTAGGTGATTATGCAGGCTCTTTACAATAACAGCAACCCCTCCTCTCAATATTTTATACAGGAAATAACAATTCAAAAAACACTCAGATCAATTTTTATGTAGCAATGGTGCAATTTGACAGAAAATATGAAAAAACCTTGATAGGTTGTTAGAATCACCAGAAAGAATTCATATATATTTATATGATGCAGGCAAGAATAATCTCATATTTTTCCATGGTGGTTTTCATGTTAGGCATTCCTCCATCTACAAAGTGTTAACAGTTCTTTCCCTTGCTAACACACTGTGGAAATCCCTTTCTTGGCAAATGTCATCATCAAGGGGACAATTTCCCAGAGAAGTCTGGCTCATATTCAAGATTCTTTGTGAGGATCAAAAATGGATCAAAAATGGGGGAGAGGAATTCATGAGCACATCAACCAGAAAAGCTGTATGCATCTACTCTCGCACTTGATCAAGAAAAATAAAATTGTTTTCTTTTAGTCTCTGTATGTCTGACTAACATTGTGGCTGAATCAACACCTCTCATTTGCAACTGGGAGCAACCATGACATCAGAGACATCCAGATCAAGTACATGAAATAACACCAGAAATCTTCATTGAGAAGAAAAGATGCAGAACAGAGACTGGTATACTTTTTTCCCCCAACAAGTTATAACATCCTAAAACATCTAATGTATTACTATAAATCTGCAAAGAACTCAAATAAAAACTTGACTCTAGGAATCTGGTGTGGAGTGGCTTCAAAGAATAATTGACTACTTCAGAAAAAAATCTTATTTTTGGATGAAATAAAATGTATGATTTTCCTTTATGTGGCCATGAAAACTTATTGAGCATCTTTGTTATTTGACACAATGGCCATTGGGCTGCTTAGCTAGAGAAAGTCGAAAGTCATGTTAATAAAACTACTAAAAAAATAAACAAAAGAAACATGCGGTTGAAACTTGCACTAAAATTTATTACCCTTGGTTCATAATAATAAAGTCAATTTGACATATACAGGCTTGTCTTTGCAAAGTATTCCCTACTACACATAGAGTAAAAGAACTCAGATCATACCAGAAGGGGCCTCCTTACCATTGATAACTGCCAGATCAGTGGGTACAGAGGAGAAATGGAGAGTTAACCCAAGAGACTGAACCCTCCCAGCATCATGAACTAGTACACTTTCCATCGGTCTTAAACCATGATGGTTTCACAGCACTTTGCAACATAACTCTCCTGAGCTGATCACTTTTTTGATGTCAAAAGCGCACAAAAAGATTGTTACTCTGATTTGTGTGTTACATTTTGTTTGTCAGACAAGGCCAAAAAAAAAGGGGGGGAAGAGGGGGAATGGGAGTGGTAAAAGACAGGGGCTGGGGACAGGAAAAATAGCACAAGGAAGAGATAGAACTGCCTCTGTAAGCATTCCCTGTGCCATTCCAATTTAAAGACAGACTTTCTGACAAGCACCCTGGTGGTCATGTTCACTGCAAACCAAAGGATGAAGCAATTAAGGTGCAAGGATTACCCAAGCACAAAAAGCAGTCAGATACAACAACTTTAAGCCCACAGTGGTGCTGTGGTATCAACTTCTGATGCCCTAACTCTTCAGAAAAATCATCATTTTCCAGCTCTGATTCCCTGTCAAAATGGATTAGTGCACCGTCAATGGGTCTCAGCTGCCTTACTCCCAGCCCAGTGCCAGCAACGTTTAGGGACCTCAGGTCCCAAATGCAGCTGGGTCCAAGCTCAGCCTGGGATGCATTCCTCAGCCTGTGAATGCAGGAGGCATGGCCTCAGCTGAGGGAACAGAAAGGGGAGCATGACACACAGCAGTCACTCGTGCCCATGCCCACCTCATCTCTGGATTCTCTAATGGGTACAGACTCCCCTCTGCCCCCAAAGAAACTCTATGACTAGGAGCTTGTTCTCCTATTTAACCTTGCCAGGGTAGCCCAGTACAATGCAAGCAAACTTACTACAAATTACTGCTCAGACCTCGAAAATCTGGTTTGTTTGCAAAGTAATCCCCTCCAAAAAACAATTGCTGACTCAAGAGCAGATGTAGTTGCATTTTCAGTACCTGTGAGGTGAAGCTGTGGAACAGCCACTTCTGCTCATCCTAGAAGGTACCAACACAAGACAACAATCAGTCCACACAGCACAACTGCCTGCATTTAGCAGACTAATCCAGCTAGGTGGTTTTGTTTAAAAAAAAAAAGAGAAAAATGAAAAAAACAATCAAGAATCAAGCAGCCGTCCACAAAACAAAAAGCCCCAAAATACACCCCTATTCTCTCTCTCTGGCAATTCAGCCACAAGCAGCATGGTTACATGCTCCCTTGCCCATGCCTTGCCTACTAACAATGTTGTAGGGGCTATAAATACCGTGGGGATGCATATTTGTGGTGCAGAGCCCACTCGCTTTCTGTTCCCTGGCCTCATCTCCAGATGAGAACAGATCTGCAAGGCTGGAAGGGCACTCCCAGACTTTTGCAGCCACCACAGTAACATGGCAGCATTGTTTGTTTCGGAAACCAAACAATACAGAGAGCTTCAGCTGTACAAGTAGAAATCAAATGGCTTCTTTTGTTCTGGAGAACCTGTAATCTCTACGTGTCTGTCTTTCACCACATATTTTCTTTTGCCATTGATGTACTACAGCACAAACTTCCTGGGCAGGCTATTAATCTGAAATTATGCCAAGTAAATAAATTAACAAATAACTAGCCCCTTCAATATCCCAAACTCAGGCACTCACGGAACACACTCATCCTCTGGAATGCCCTACCTACCCTTCTGTTAACAGTAATGTCATCTGTTTTACAGATCAGGGAAGCAAACCAGGAATAACCACCCTGAACCCCGTGGCTCCCAGCACAGCCTGGCAAGACAAACTCCCCATCTAATAGCCCAAGACAGACTTTAGGAAGGAGCAATTCATTTACCAATCAGATGGTAATCAAAGCCATGTCTCTGCAGATCCAGTGGCAATAAGATAAGACAGAGTTTGAAAACTTCCTTCAAATGGCTTAAATTTTTTGCCCTAAATCCTGTTATTTTCCAGTTCAGTTTTTGCAGTATTTCCCCTTTCTTTGGGCTTCCTTTGTACTGCATTTCAACTTTTCAGTACTAACACTGCTTTCCCAGATCTCAGTGACTGCTGACTTCAAAAGGGAACACATTGGATTCATTAGACTTCTTAATGACACTCATTCTGGCATTAATCTTAAAGCACTTAATGCATTTAAAATTTTTTATTACTATTTTAAATAACCAGTATAACCTAGCAGTCAAAATGGATTTTCCATAATTGGCAAGACCCTCCACCATAGAAGGAAGCAGGCACATTTTAAAGACAGCTTGCCTTATTCAACCTTCACCCAAATTACAAAAAGTCATCCTTCCAGCAAAATATTTCCTAAATATTACAGCAACGCTTAATTTTTTTCCAACTGAAGATGATGAAACAAATTAATCTCTGGCACAGACTAATATGGAAGCAAATAAGAAAAGAGACCCCTTATAACAATGCTAAATCTGGATGGGAAGAATAAGAAACCACCAATGGTGATATAATTGGCACATAATCTTGTAAGTGTTTACATCTGAGTGGCTAGATGAATTTGATGATCAAGCAACAAACTGATTTCTTACTATTTCTGAAATTCTAGGATTCACTCAGGCACGTATGCAAGATGCTAGTAGCATGAGCTTTTCCACAGATAAGCAACTCTGGAAGGAAGTAAAAGATTCTAAATGTAACTCAAGGGAGAAGCAGCAGCAGCAGTAGAGAAAGAATTAGACAAGTAGGACAAATTTAGCTGAAAAAAACTACTGAGCTGGAAAATGCACACTACAAGTAAAGTACAGCAAGCTAAAATAAAGATTTTTAATTATAAAAGTTACTACAGATGTCATTAATAGAACCACATGAATTTCTGTGTAATTCAATTTATGAATGTAATTCATTGTTGAGTCATACAAACTGAAAACATTTTGAATTCAAGACAGATAAATCAGACAGTTCAGAGGTTTGATGTACTGAGGGCATGAGTGTGAAGAACCAAACCAAACCAACCAAGCTTCTAAAAATTTAGTGGCCTCCGAGACACAGAAACTGAAGTTGATTTTGTTAGATCCTGCCAGCAGCAGGTCTTATGTGCAGTTAATTTCTTTCTATTTTAGAACTATTATTTTGTTGCTCTCTTGAAATAAAAAATGACAAATACACATGAAAATTAACCAAACCCCTAGATATATTTCCAGTAAAGATGAATTATTTATTAATTTTTTTTATGTCCACAAGCATTAAGTTCTTGTACTTTGGGGGAAATATTTCCCACCTTCCAATTTGATTTGTCTTTGTCTACAAGAGAATAGTAATCCACAGACATTTGAAATGTGCTGATGCAGAAAACAAAGGAATATTTACTCGCAATAAGTAAAGCTATTCTTGCTTTAGGCTGGAATATAAAGCTGTATTGAATGTTGCCTAGAAGCTCAGAGTGTGATGCCATCTGAAAACAGACTCAATATTTGATTGGAGATCGAAGATTATTTTGCAAGTTTGATCTGTTTGCAGGAGAAGCAACTGCTGGTCTTTGATGTGCATGTATCTCTTATAAATCCAAGGAGGTAGTAATTCCAGAGTACAAAGACATGATGTGACCACAAATGGAATATTGCATGCAGCTCTTATCTTCACGTATTGCAAAAAATATATATAAAATAACCAGGCATATACAAAGAAGGCTAACTTAAATGATATAGGAATTGGAGGATAAGACACTGAATATGAAGACAGACTAAGGAAGGTAAAGTTCTATAATCCAGAAAAAGAGGATTGAGCAGAACATGATCACAGTCTATAAATAACTTAACAGGTAACAATATAGATGAAAGAAGAGAATTATTGAGAGTGTTGGTAGAGGGTAAGATGACAAGCAACTTCCTTGAGCTAAAGAAGGAAAAACTGAACAGAAGAATGTAGGCCAGACATGTGCAAAACTTAATACCCCACAGCAGCATGCAAAATTATTGCATTTTAATCAAGCTGGAGTCACTTCATATGTGTGGCAGTTCCAAGTAGAATAGGCGAGTCTTGTGCCTCACAGACACAACCCAATCCTGTGGTCATCTGCCAAATGGACTGGGGTTTGTTTCGGGGTCTGAGTGCCCAACAGCAGAGATGAATTCAAAGGAGACATAAAAATTGAGTATAAACTTAGAAAACAGACTGTCTAGAAGATGCAAGTTTATTTCCCCCTCCAAATTATGGGAGGCACATTGTTAAAACTAACCACAGACAGGAAAAATGGCATTAACATGGCAAATGACCCATCGCAACACTTACAGATGGACATACATTGGGTGCTCAGGATGTGCCTCAAACAGCAAGAGATTTGCTCCCAATTAATCCAACTTGCAAATTTTCAAATAATGTCAGTGTAAGACATACATTCTCATATAAATTGGAATGAGTAATTTACCTCAAAACTGAAAAAAAGTGTATACATGCACCCAAACATCAGCTTCTCCTGCAAACAGATCAAACTTCCAAAATAATCTTCGATCTTCAATGTGACTTTTCTAATACATTCAACAGAGCAGCAGAGATACAATAAGACAAGAAGCTGGCCTTATGATTAATATGAGATCCAGAAGGCGGCTTTGAATGGGGTGGTGAGGGGGAAGTCTGCCTAGAATATGATCTTTTAGTTATTTCACTGCTGAACATTACATGTGGTTGAAATGAAAATACACACATTTTGTAAAGTTTATTCCTTCTGAAGCAAAGTGGTGATGGACACAGTAGTGTTCCTGTACTAACCACTAAACATTTCTACATCAATAAAAATATCTCCTCTCAGGGATATGGAAAAAAATCCACATACCAAGGTAAGCTTTTTCTATCCACACATACTGCAAAGATTTTAACACTACATTTCCAATCTCACGGACATACAACACTCGCTTTCCACTGGTCCCATCACTGAGACAATGCATGTTTGCCAACTCAATCCTTTCTCCTTTTACCCCAACAGAAGGAGCCATCCAGGTTTAAAACTCAGAAGATCTTCTGAAGAGTGAAAGTTAGCAGAAATGGATGGAGAAAGAAGACGGAGAAAGAAGACAAAGCCTATGAAAACACAATTTCTATGGACAACAGAAACACAGAATCAGTCAGGCTGGAAAATACCCTTAAGATCATTGTGTCCAACCATTAACCCAGGACTGCCAAGACCAACATTAAGACCATGTCCCTCAGTGCCACATCTACGTGTCTTTTAAATACCTCCAAGGATGGCTTCCCTGAGAAGCATGTTCCAGTGCCAGATAACCCTTTCAGTGAGTAATTTTTTTCCTAATATCCAATCTAAACCTCTCCTGGAACAACTGAAGCTGATTTCTCCTGTTCAATCACATTTTACTTGGAGAAGAAGTTCTTATCCAGATACAAGCTGGAGCAGAATTACACATCACTGTCATAATGAGCAGCCATTTTGTAGCTGAAGTTGATAGAAGAGTCTGGGAACATCATTGTGTCATCACAAAAATTGGATGTAGGAGGACAGAAGATCCCAGAAATCCTCAGGGATTAGCAACCTGTTCTCATTCTACTGCTCCTACAGATTAATCCAGGAGAAATTCTGCCACAGATTTTGTGGGCATCTCATCCTCAACATCTTCCTTGGATGTTACAACTGGGCGAGGCTACCTACAGCTTGGACTTTTATCACATTTGGTCTTCTGTACACACGTTAAAAATCAGGAAAACCTTCACAGTCTGTTCCAAAGAAGTAAGGCAGCAAATGAATGGAACACATTGAAATAGCTGTTTCAATTTGCAAAAACTAACCAGGTAAACCATATTAAAATAGAACTAGTCACAAACACAAGATCATTTCTGGCTAGGAATACAAATCAAAGGCATTTTAGATTGACAATAGAAGGAAGATATTAAGGATCTCCTTTTTTTTTTTTTTTGTCACAAAGTCACTATGCATATATACAAACCACAGGTAGGTATGTAAATTAGGTGCTCAGTGCTTGCACAAAACTATTGAATTTGACCAAGTATTAACTGAACAATATAAGGTTAAAATTAATATAGATTATGTCATACCTTGTTGATTACACATCATAAATTTGAAAAGGTATTTATTTGAACAAACACATTTCTGTAAGTCCTTCTTCTGATGAGAAGTGTAGGGAGACTTTTACAGGCAGCAGACATGAAAGCTTTCCTCAAACGTGAGCTATAACCCCATTTTTGCTTATTACTATAGCCTATCCACTTGACATCTACCCTAATAAATGCTCTTAATGAAAAGCATTCAAGTACACACCCTGGTCGCTGGCTTTCCCCAGAGTGGTGAGGCTCATTAGGCAGATTATCAGTTTTCTGCAAGACGTCTGCAGAGTTTTCAAATTTTGACTAATAATCTCTTGAAATAAATTTTGCAGCAGAAGACATGCTGAGCCAAACTCATCACTACACTGAATCTGTGCTGATGTGATTTTTAAAAAAAGTCGTTGCCCTTAGCTTTAGACATAGCTGCAGGACCAAAGTGGTTTTATTCTGTGGCTATTCCCAACCCCCAAGAAACAGCAATTACTACTAATAAAATAAAAGTACCAATCCAAACCAACTTAAACTGAAGCATTTCTGTGGTTATTCCAAGCAACAAAGTTTCTCAAACCTTTTTCAGACAGCAGTAGCAACAGTGAAAATTAGTTTCCTTTTAAACTAGAGAAAACATAAGCACACATTTTGCCCAATTTGTCCACATTCTAGAAACAAAAGCATGCAAGAAATTTAATGTAGTATAAACCTGAGAAAGTTGTAGTTAAAGATTCCAGTAAATTTTTTTCAATTAAGTAAGAATTAATATCCTTGAAATCAACAAAACCAAGAAAGGATTGTGCAAAACTCTCAAACTCCTCATAAAATAATCCCCTCATGTAATAAAATACACGTATCTGAAAAATGTGAATTGCATTAGCAGCATAGGAACTAGAAATTAAACTGATTTAAGGTGTATCTTTCAAGCTTGTGCTGTATATTTTAAATATATTATTTAGAAATAAAATTATTTTCCTGGCAGCTCAGTTATATTCTCATTGAGAGAATCATATTTTGATGTATTTTTAAGTATGATCTCAGAGGCATACAGAACTAACATGAAGGTGACATTTTAGTAGTAACTATAGGCAACCCTAGTTATGGCTGCTTACATTTTTATCTATCCCCCAATATACACGTGATCTGTTTTTAACTTTACTGACTAATAATAATAATAATAATAATAATAATAAATAATATTCACTGGAGACTGGGTCATTGCTGTCTGAGGATGGGAAATAAGAAAGGTCACAGGGTAAAAGAAAACTCAATTTTCATAGGAACTTTAATGCATTTCTCCTAGAGAAATTCAAGTTGCTTTAGAAAGGTTTAGACATACATTGGTGGGCCCTTTATACCTGAGACAAGTACATACCTGAGCCCATCCATCTGTGCAGAATAATCTGTGTTTAATAAAAGCATACTAAAATAGATTCCTGTACACTTTTTTTGTAAAGCCTCTCTTGCATTTTATTGCCAGCACCCCAGTAACTCCACACACCCACTCAAAGCATGACTCGGGTTGTTTCTTAACCATGGGTAAAACAGGCAAGGAAAGGTCACGGTGCTGGAAGATTTCTTTTCAGATGATAAACAGAATTAAAAGTGAATAGGTCCTGGTTAGCAGATCACCCTAAAAGGAAACCCAGAAATGACAAGGCACAGGCCGAAGTCCAAATTGTGTGTCAGCAAACTCCTCCCAGCAAGTGTGGGGTCAAGAAGTAACTCCCAACAAAACTGGATATATACATGTATACATGTACACACATGTATATGTAATCCACCACAAGTGGTGCTCATACAATAGTCCAGTCAAAAACCAAGGTAAACAAAGAGACCCCTGTCAAAGTTTACCAAATCCAAAAGCTTAGGCTACCTTTGACAGAAAAAGGGTAATAACAGAAAATATGGAAATATCAAGATAGGTCACTTAAATGGTCATACTTCTGCCTTTTATCATCTTTTCACTGAGACTAGAAACCAGAAAGAGAGGAGGGATGTTTCTGAGAAATCATAAAGTGTCATCCAAGCACAATGAAGTATGTTCACACAACTGCAAGGAGCTTGTTTCACCCACTGGCTAGGAAGTACTACTGAGGGGTATGCCTCACCAGCTGGAACTCAGCAACTGGCCATGGGTGTGATCCTATTCTGCAGCAGTATGGAACAACACAGGTGAGTATTCTTACACTCAGCCATGACAGTCTTAATAGCTGCAGAGCGAAGCAATTTGCATTTCCGAGGTTTAAGCTGATGCATTCTGCCCCACAGTCTGGGATAGGAACAGATATCCCTGAAGTTACTGTGTTACAGCTCAACATCAGTGCCTTCTAAAAGCTTGTTTTTCAAGACATGGGGGAAATTACTCAGAAACACTAATTAGCTACCAAAAAGAGGATGAATACCACAATATCACATACTAAGTTATAACAGCACATGCCAACAAATTAACTGGTACTGAAGCTCCTAGAGATATACTGGTAATTAAGGTTCCCATAAGCAAACAGGAGGCCAACAGCAACACTGGTTGGAAGTGTGGGAAAGCCACATTCAGCACATGATGGTCACCTCCAAGCAGACACCTTCAACTGCAGCCACATTTCTGTCAGAACTGGGGGCTGCTTGGGGATCTGCTCTAGTCAGTCAATGGAAAAATAATCACTTTAGGAGGCTCCACCATCATGGCTTATGATGGAGTCTTTTGTCAGAAAAGTATTATTCTATACAAACAAGAAAGAGAAGCTTCCAAAATTTAAGCAGCATTTTAAAACATGGGATCAGATTCTGAGAATCTTACTTATCTGACATTAGAAACACTGAAGGGACATTGGACTTTGTTACAAGCCAGTTTCAATAGCTCTTATAATTTTTATTCAGCTTCCTCTACCCTACCCCAGTCACCATGGGATGCTCATAATAAATTAACAGTGACAGCCTCTTCAATACCTACCAGGCATCTCTGCTTGTGCACTGTGAATGCTGATGGGGGAAGGAGGAAGGGGGAAACAAAGTGCATGTCTCTCTGCATCTGCAAAGAGCCCTTGTTCTTCATGGAAAAATCTAAATGGTGTAACTTTTGATGTTCCCTACTACTCAGTCAAAATCCAACTATCTAAACTTCTCTGAATTAAAAGGGTTTGGAACTGCAAAGCTGATTCTCATCTCTGTGAATGAATGCTATAAATTTGTCTAGTGGAACAAAGGCAGAACTCTCATGTCTTCCTATCTGCAGGAGCAAAACATTTTATTTTAATTTACTCTCACAGGTATAGCATACACTTATAAAGAAAGAAAAAAGTTTTTTAAATCACTTTGATCATATGTAAGGAAATCTCCACCCGATTCACGCAGATCAAGGACCTTCAGTATTTAATCCAGTACCGTATGATAATTATTGAGCCTATATAGTAATTATTGAGTGGAATTACAGCATTTACAAAGGTTGCATTAGCCCCCAATGTTTCACAGCCTTTTCATTTAAAATCTCTGCTGTTATTCTATGGAATGTTTAATGTTACAACACAGCCAGCAATTTTCTGTTTGCTCTTCTGGGCAGATACTGGCATGTAGCTAGAACTATGCTAATGAGATCCTCAAGGTATGCACACAGTTTCGTTAACTGAGTGAAATCACAGAAAAGTCTTATGGTCTTCAAGTCTCAGGTTCTGTCCTTCTAGTAATTTAGGCTCAAATGCTGAATAGGTGCATTACTGCCCACTGACAAGAAAACATATGCCAACAGGAGTAAAGGTAATAGAGCATCATAAATACAGGACTAGATGATGTGAACATTGACAATCACACTGTTCAGATTTCATTTCATAAAATCCTAAGATCAGCAATAATATCTGGATTTGTTTACCAACAATCATATACCTATTTGTATATAAAAGACAACAGAAGTCTTATCCTAGACATCCACATTCTCTGTGTGCAGCTGCCCAGACTCCTGCTGCCATGCCTGGGACTGCTGTTCTGACACAGCCACCCCATTTTCTAAAAGTTGGCTGAACATTCATACACTGTAAGCATCAAAGTCAAGTTCTTTTGTTGGTTTGCCTAATTTCAACTAAATAAAATTCTTTCTTTCTTATTACAGACATGTACCTAAACTCTTCAGTAAGTAAATGTTTTTCAGTAAATGTACTGTGAATCTAACAGAAATAAACCAGAACAGGACAAAGCAGAAAAGTACAGTGTTTTCCTAAGCATTTTCACTACTTTTGTTTAAATTATTATTTGAAAATATTTATCTTAAAATGTTTGTANTCCTCTGTCCTCCCTTCTCCCCGTTTTGTCCTCTCTTCCTCCCTTAGCTTAGACACTGGCAGATCAGCACAAGTGTACTCACAACACTCCCTCCACCAGTCACTTCAATTAGTGCCACACGAGAGGATCTTCTGCCCAAAATCTGCTTAAGAAAGGGCCAGAGGGCAGGGCAATCGCCTTTACTCAACAATGACCAGAAGCTGCTATAAATATCCAAACAAAAGCACTGGCAAGGCCAGGAATGTCATATCCTAATGTGATAAAAATTGTAAAATCCGATGTATACCAGAAACACAAGCAAGAAAATTAGGGGTTTTTTTTATAAAACAGACAAAGATTAAAAGCAGTCGCCACCTCCTTACCCTCTCCCCCCAGTAGGTGACCTTGTAGTATGTTATCAAAGTTGTATATTTCTGGGTGCCAAGCTATTATGTTTTGGAGGTCCCGAGCAGCTCGTTCACAATCCCTTTGTGACAGCTGCTTGCTAATATTTATAGGTACCCAAGTCTGTGCACCTTATATAACCAAGTCCACTGACCAGGGCTGGACAGAGGTAGGCTCCAACCCCACAGATATGGTGCATCACCATATCTGTACAAATAGTGCATCACTGTACAAATAGTACAGGGAGTGACTTACCTTGTTGATTAAAACATTAACAAGAAGTTCCCAATCCACCGATAAGTAAAGCAATACATTAATACAGTACAGACAGGGGTGCATTCATATGAAGACTGGAGGATTTAATGTAATTTCGTTTATACACATTTAACACTAACATATTCCAGTGCAGTGAGTGAGGAGAAACTACAGCCTGAGGTTTATAACTACACAGTGAGCTAGACTTGAAAACTAACAAAAAAATCAACAAACAAACAAACAAACAACAAAACACACAAAAAGCCCACACACCCTCGATCAAGCACAGTGCCTCCACCAGCAGTGCCTGGACCTTGGGCTTGTGCACCACGTCACAAATGTCCAGTTCACACTGTGCAAGTAGCTGGATGCCACTGGTTCTGGCGTGGGGAGGGCAGAGTGGGAGAAGGGAGTGGTTTTGGTCCCATGAGACTGCTTGTAAACTATGCAATACCTTCGAGATAGTAATTTCCATTCTGCTGATGGCTGGATGACAACAGCTAGGTTCATCTGAGGGGAAGCCAATAGCCACTGACACCTAATTCCCTTCCCCAGACATTGAAGAATGTAATCATTGCAAAGGGAGGGCACTCAGCTCCAGGTCTCGTGCCTCAATGTTTATGTACAAATCTGTGAAAAAGTAGTTAATCCTATTGACCAACCACATGCTCTGTTAGAACTGAGATAAAGGCCATCTGAAATTAACCCTGTATTTTGTCTGTCGGGTTTCCATCAACTCAAAAATCTCTTCTACTACAAATAAATGTTATTTTATCCATTTCATTTCTGTGCCATCTTCTGATCACACTCGTTTGTCCTGCTGCAGTGAATACTGTTTTCTCAAACTAAAGCAATTCACATACAGACTTATTCTCAAAGCACCCTTTTCCACAAAGGATGGTCACAGAGGGTTTTTGCTTTTTCATTAATTCCCTGAATTTGAGTATATGCCCAGTGTAATGAAGAGTGTACTTTTAGAAGACCACTTGATTTAAAAGAGAGAATATTTAAGTGAAGCTCATAAGAAGCTCTAGTCAAAAATCTCAAATGCAGGCTTGCAAGAACAAAACTGCCCACAAGATTTCCAGACTTCAGCAGGGACAGAAATATTCTTTATTTCAACCAAGAGCTGTGAGTAACCCCGAGTGCACAGATGCAAAACAATAACACCAACACGAACCACACAGACTGAGCATTGTTGAGCCAAAGCTGCCAGCCCATGGGCTGACAAAGCCCTCCCTGATGACAGGGGAGAGGGAAGCAGAGGTCCTCACTCTGGCACGGGCATGGTGCAGGTCTGTGCAGCCCAGCACAGCAGCCAGAGTAATGGAAATACATATCCAGCTGAATTTCCTAGGTATTCCATGCAATATGGCTAATTAACCCTGCCAGTTCCACTGGCTGGTCTTTACACATGCTCCTGCCTCTACTTCAGTCAGGGCCAACTGGGTGGCTGGCCACAGCAGCAGTACAAACATGTTTTGCATTGCAAAAGAGTGGACAGAAGTCTCACTGAAGAAATAAAAACCCCCAACATAATCCTCAACAACAAAAACCCCTCCAGGTAAGCAGGAAAAAGATTTTTAGAATAATAAGCTTACTTGGCAAAAACATGAGCAATGACTTAAATAACTGCATAGTTGTGACTGAATAACAAGACAGCAAAAATAAATCACTAATGGAGTGAAATGCAAGGCTATGTGCATGGTATAAAAATTTAGCCAGCCAGGCAGATGAATAAATTGATTGAAGTGAGTTACTGATGCTGGAAGTGATAGAAAAATATCCTTGTCTCTGAATTCTGGGCAGATTTTGTATCTTTAATTTTTCTATCTGTCATTCCCATGTTCAAAGAGGGGAAATGAAATGGGTTATAAAAATTTAAAAAAAAAATTCTCCTTTCACCAAAAGGTTCTGTTTGTATTGATCTGTCTTGATCTGCTCCTCATCATTTTGCATGCTGCTTTCCTACATCAGCTTTTCCAACCTCCTAATAGAAATGGTGGAGGAATCTTGCCACCTCCCATAAGGACTGATGAAAATGTAAAACGAGAAAAACTGCATATATGGAAATATGCCTCACAAAGGGATATTCAGAAGGGTCGTCTTTGCAAGTGTGAAAGTATTCTGAATGCCATTTGCTTTTCAGATCAAAATGCTCCATTTGATGCCAAATCTAAGAGACAGATGACAGAAATTTCCCTGACTGAGCAATATCCCAAAACTAAAATGTACAAAGAAAAGATACTGTTTAGTTTATAAACAATTTAATGTATATTTGCAATTTTAAACTGTTCATAAAATATTCTACCAATAGATCACTCATTTTATAGAGAATTATGCATTACCTGGAAGTTCTTTAAGTTAACTATTTGTGGAAATAGAAACCCGGATTAGATACATTGGGTCCTTGCATTTGACATAATTTCCTGGAGAAGGAAACCTGTGTACAGAAAGCTATCCTCAAGCACTGGTTGAAGTTTTCCCTTAAATACTGTTTTGTTTGATAAGTGAAAACTGACAACACCACCAAATAATCTAGTATTAGTGTTCTTTTCTTTTACATGTCCCTGCCCTTGGACAAAAAGTAATAATGGCTTATGCTATTCTTTAGCCTGAATAAAATGTTGCAGTTCCGGAGATAAAGACGTATTGAGCTGAGCAATTAAACAGCTAAATAAATGAATCAGCAGAGCAGAAGTGGCAGATTTAATTACTGCTTAGAGCTAGGAAGGGGAACTAATTATGGGGTTCATGAACCGCATGCCATCCTTTTCCTTAAGCATGTGCTTCGATTCTTCTGGATCAAACTCTGCAAATGTGGTAGCACCATGCACT
>VXBI01006996.1:0-43209 GCA_013397375.1 Toxostoma redivivum | reverse complement strand
TCAATTAGTGCCACACGAGAGGATCTTCTGCCCAAAATCTGCTTAAGAAAGGGCCAGAGGGCAGGGCAATCGCCTTTACTCAACAATGACCAGAAGCTGCTATAAATATCCAAACAAAAGCACTGGCAAGGCCAGGAATGTCATATCCTAATGTGATAAAAATTGTAAAATCCGATGTATACCAGAAACACAAGCAAGAAAATTAGGGGTTTTTTTTATAAAACAGACAAAGATTAAAAGCAGTCGCCACCTCCTTACCCTCTCCCCCCAGTAGGTGACCTTGTAGTATGTTATCAAAGTTGTATATTTCTGGGTGCCAAGCTATTATGTTTTGGAGGTCCCGAGCAGCTCGTTCACAATCCCTTTGTGACAGCTGCTTGCTAATATTTATAGGTACCCAAGTCTGTGCACCTTATATAACCAAGTCCACTGACCAGGGCTGGACAGAGGTAGGCTCCAACCCCACAGATATGGTGCATCACCATATCTGTACAAATAGTGCATCACTGTACAAATAGTACAGGGAGTGACTTACCTTGTTGATTAAAACATTAACAAGAAGTTCCCAATCCACCGATAAGTAAAGCAATACATTAATACAGTACAGACAGGGGTGCATTCATATGAAGACTGGAGGATTTAATGTAATTTCGTTTATACACATTTAACACTAACATATTCCAGTGCAGTGAGTGAGGAGAAACTACAGCCTGAGGTTTATAACTACACAGTGAGCTAGACTTGAAAACTAACAAAAAAATCAACAAACAAACAAACAAACAACAAAACACACAAAAAGCCCACACACCCTCGATCAAGCACAGTGCCTCCACCAGCAGTGCCTGGACCTTGGGCTTGTGCACCACGTCACAAATGTCCAGTTCACACTGTGCAAGTAGCTGGATGCCACTGGTTCTGGCGTGGGGAGGGCAGAGTGGGAGAAGGGAGTGGTTTTGGTCCCATGAGACTGCTTGTAAACTATGCAATACCTTCGAGATAGTAATTTCCATTCTGCTGATGGCTGGATGACAACAGCTAGGTTCATCTGAGGGGAAGCCAATAGCCACTGACACCTAATTCCCTTCCCCAGACATTGAAGAATGTAATCATTGCAAAGGGAGGGCACTCAGCTCCAGGTCTCGTGCCTCAATGTTTATGTACAAATCTGTGAAAAAGTAGTTAATCCTATTGACCAACCACATGCTCTGTTAGAACTGAGATAAAGGCCATCTGAAATTAACCCTGTATTTTGTCTGTCGGGTTTCCATCAACTCAAAAATCTCTTCTACTACAAATAAATGTTATTTTATCCATTTCATTTCTGTGCCATCTTCTGATCACACTCGTTTGTCCTGCTGCAGTGAATACTGTTTTCTCAAACTAAAGCAATTCACATACAGACTTATTCTCAAAGCACCCTTTTCCACAAAGGATGGTCACAGAGGGTTTTTGCTTTTTCATTAATTCCCTGAATTTGAGTATATGCCCAGTGTAATGAAGAGTGTACTTTTAGAAGACCACTTGATTTAAAAGAGAGAATATTTAAGTGAAGCTCATAAGAAGCTCTAGTCAAAAATCTCAAATGCAGGCTTGCAAGAACAAAACTGCCCACAAGATTTCCAGACTTCAGCAGGGACAGAAATATTCTTTATTTCAACCAAGAGCTGTGAGTAACCCCGAGTGCACAGATGCAAAACAATAACACCAACACGAACCACACAGACTGAGCATTGTTGAGCCAAAGCTGCCAGCCCATGGGCTGACAAAGCCCTCCCTGATGACAGGGGAGAGGGAAGCAGAGGTCCTCACTCTGGCACGGGCATGGTGCAGGTCTGTGCAGCCCAGCACAGCAGCCAGAGTAATGGAAATACATATCCAGCTGAATTTCCTAGGTATTCCATGCAATATGGCTAATTAACCCTGCCAGTTCCACTGGCTGGTCTTTACACATGCTCCTGCCTCTACTTCAGTCAGGGCCAACTGGGTGGCTGGCCACAGCAGCAGTACAAACATGTTTTGCATTGCAAAAGAGTGGACAGAAGTCTCACTGAAGAAATAAAAACCCCCAACATAATCCTCAACAACAAAAACCCCTCCAGGTAAGCAGGAAAAAGATTTTTAGAATAATAAGCTTACTTGGCAAAAACATGAGCAATGACTTAAATAACTGCATAGTTGTGACTGAATAACAAGACAGCAAAAATAAATCACTAATGGAGTGAAATGCAAAGCTATGTGCATGGTATAAAAATTTAGCCAGCCAGGCAGATGAATAAATTGATTGAAGTGAGTTACTGATGCTGGAAGTGATAGAAAAATATCCTTGTCTCTGAATTCTGGGCAGATTTTGTATCTTTAATTTTTCTATCTGTCATTCCCATGTTCAAAGAGGGGAAATGAAATGGGTTATAAAAATTTAAAAAAAAAATTCTCCTTTCACCAAAAGGTTCTGTTTGTATTGATCTGTCTTGATCTGCTCCTCATCATTTTGCATGCTGCTTTCCTACATCAGCTTTTCCAACCTCCTAATAGAAATGGTGGAGGAATCTTGCCACCTCCCATAAGGACTGATGAAAATGTAAAACGAGAAAAACTGCATATATGGAAATATGCCTCACAAAGGGATATTCAGAAGGGTCGTCTTTGCAAGTGTGAAAGTATTCTGAATGCCATTTGCTTTTCAGATCAAAATGCTCCATTTGATGCCAAATCTAAGAGACAGATGACAGAAATTTCCCTGACTGAGCAATATCCCAAAACTAAAATGTACAAAGAAAAGATACTGTTTAGTTTATAAACAATTTAATGTATATTTGCAATTTTAAACTGTTCATAAAATATTCTACCAATAGATCACTCATTTTATAGAGAATTATGCATTACCTGGAAGTTCTTTAAGTTAACTATTTGTGGAAATAGAAACCCGGATTAGATACATTGGGTCCTTGCATTTGACATAATTTCCTGGAGAAGGAAACCTGTGTACAGAAAGCTATCCTCAAGCACTGGTTGAAGTTTTCCCTTAAATACTGTTTTGTTTGATAAGTGAAAACTGACAACACCACCAAATAATCTAGTATTAGTGTTCTTTTCTTTTACATGTCCCTGCCCTTGGACAAAAAGTAATAATGGCTTATGCTATTCTTTAGCCTGAATAAAATGTTGCAGTTCCGGAGATAAAGACGTATTGAGCTGAGCAATTAAACAGCTAAATAAATGAATCAGCAGAGCAGAAGTGGCAGATTTAATTACTGCTTAGAGCTAGGAAGGGGAACTAATTATGGGGTTCATGAACCGCATGCCATCCTTTTCCTTAAGCATGTGCTTCGATTCTTCTGGATCAAACTCTGCAAATGTGGTAGCACCATGCACTAGATTTATTAAAAAAAAAAAAAAAGCACAAAAAGCTATCCAAAATTTGGAAATTAAGTCTAATCTTTGAAGAAAGAATAGTCAATATTCTGTTCTAAAAGCCCATGTTCAATTGACTCCATACCAAGCGTTACAAGTGCTTGCTTTCAAATAGATAAACTCTAAAAACTTATTTCTCCAAAAAATGAAAGCACAATCAAGTTCACTAGATGTGAATAAGCCAAAGATTGCAACAGAAAGCTGTGGTAAGTGAGGCAAAAAGCATATAGCTCTATTGAGTGATTAGGAGTCTGTTCATCAGAAAGTATCTGTCGCTGGGAAGCCTGAGAAAGTTTTTGATCCTACTACCTCTCTCCTGCTTTGGTCAGCTCACCACACCAAGCAAAATATCTCAGAAAGATGCTTTTGTGGCCATCAATTATAAAAATGTTTACAGTGGAAGAAACCTGTTCCTCAGTTTCTGCCTTCTGTCTCATTTCTGTAGGTTGAATTTGCTTTACCATTCTAATTTTATTCTTGTTTGATAAAACTGTAAATGCTAATTTTTTGAGCTTCACATTAAACTTATGATCCTAGTGGTATAATCCCCTAAACATAGAATTCTCTTCCTTATTAATGGGAAGGAGAAAGGGGATAAAAGCCCACATATACAGCATTTGAATCACATAATTCAACTAATTGAATAATTTTGGGTTACAACTATCTTGTACAGATAAAGAGAGACAGGTATCATTTCAGGGAAAAAAGGTGTCAAGCTGAGTTTTTAAAAATTAATTAGGGGAGGGAAGAGAGGAGAAGTCTTTCATTCATAGCCAGTTGTTTTCTAAAATTATAATCTCATTATGATGTCTGCTTTGGTACAGTTTTAAAAATCTACACATTTGTCTTTTTTCCTACAAGTGCTACAAAGAGAAAAATATCTCTGGACAGCTGACTTCATACACTATTCTGAAAAGATAATCAGGCCTTTTACTCCACTGACTTTGAAAATTTTAAAAATGCAGGACATGATGCAAACAATACAACATGGCTAGGAAAGATCTAAATCTACCCCAGCTATAGTTGCGATCTCCTTCCACACCACGAGTAATTTTTTCAGAATGAAAATGATTGTGTCCAAACCCAGAGAAGTGGGCTGATCCCTTGGAAGGCTCACTGAACAATCACAAATGCCATCATCATCCAAGATTACAACATCAGCTCTGCTTGACTGAAATTCTGTCCTCTGAAGGCAGCCAAAACCAAGGTCTATTGCCTCAATAAAGTCCAAAATGAACTCTGTCTTCAAAATCAGTGTCTGGGTTTCTGTATCAAGAGAGACTGTATCTGCACGGAACCAGGAGTACTGTACAACCAAGATAAGATAAAACTAGGATTTTTTTTTTTTAAATGGAATTACGGTATAGCTCTATACAAGTGCAGTTAGATTAGAAGAAATGCACTTTGTACCTAGACATACAGCAAAGCAGAGAGGAGGTGATCTTCCAAAAAGACACTGTCTGAAACGCTGGGTACAAGTTGCATTAACACTCATACCATATGAATTTTACAGCATCAGATATCCATGTTATTAAAGTGTGATGTCTGTAGACTGTCACTAAGGTACCAGTGATCACGAAACTTGCAAGAACACATACACACACACACACAACTGATATCTCATAATAGAGGTACGAAGATTGTATAAAAAACCTCGGTGGAGCATGATGAGAATTTAAGGATCTCATGGGCAGGGGCAGCTTGTCAGCAGACTGCTGAAGGACAAAAGGAGTATGTGCACTCTTGGTGTACAACACTTCTAATCTCAGGAGGCAAAATCAGCAGTATTTCACTAACAGTTCCCTGCCAGGCTCACATGGAAATAACCTTCTAAGTGTCTGAGGTGTCCCTCTCAAGAGAGGACGTGACCAGTATTTGCCTGTGCTTCCAGGAGAGTCCCAACGGAATACAAGGCATATAGGAATGGAAGTCATGCAGAAGTGAGCTCACCACCTGGGAAGAAACCTGACTATGAATCCACCATCTTCTGCTCTCACTGCAGAGCAGTGCAAATGAAATCCCTCATGGGATATTTGCAAGTGGAGTCATGGTTAAGTATACTCTGGAAGCAAACTTGTCATTGCTTTATTTATACTCTTTTGCTCTCAATCTTGTGCTTGGATGTCTGCCCTTAGGTCTTGCTTAACATAATTTTGCAGTGTCTCACCACCCAGCCAGCCTAGTGCAGCGGGGAGGCAAGATGAAACAGAGTGAAACCAGTAGATTAGCAGTAGAAAACAAAGAAGGGTGCACAGGGTGTCTTTGAGACATGAATGTCTCTTCCAGCAGGGTCACAGAAGACCAGAGCTGGCAAATATTCCTTCCTATTTTTAAAGGGTCACTGGCTTAGGATGACTTTACTAGCAGGGAAAGGATTATCTCTAACAGCCATGAACTAATTCTTCTGCCTGCTGGCAAAGCAACACTCCACTGTTCTGGGTGAGCTCTGGGTTTTCAAACAGCCTCTGACTCTGTGTTTGGTTATTACAGGGAAGATAGCAGGTCATTTTTCCCTGGCATAGGGAGTGTGCCACTTCATCAAAGCTGCCCTTGGGAAGTTTGCTTGTGCTGATTTGCAAAAAAGTGACTAAGTATACCAGCAGGTGTAAGAGGAGTTGCTAGTTGTCTTGTACAAAGAAGAAATTACTGTGTTTTTTTGTATAAAGTCTAAATGGCATTTATACGCTACTAATATCAGACCTAAAAATAATATAAAATCACCTACCATTTCCTTCTTTAAAATCTCAAAGAAGTACTTTTTTTTTTTTTTTGGGTGGCTTCCTAATAGTTCATCAAAAACTGGAAGCAAGTATCCAGTCTTCACTCGGGACTAATATAAAAACCAGTCAAGCTCCTTGACAATAATGACAACTGAAATAACTGGAGCCACTGTCCAACTAAAAAGCTGAAGTAAGCCTCCAGCCACAGTGCTCAAAGGGTTTTCACAAAGGAGGGCAGAGATGTGTGCATACAAACAGCAGAACTTGTTTGCTCTTGGAATAAGTTGCATCTGTGAAAAAAAAAACCAAACCCAAACAACCAGAATTATGCCAGAAATAGGAAGAGGAAGGAAGCTTGTGGACTGGCTAGAGTGCAGCCCTAGACTGAGCCTGAGCAAAACTCATGGGAAGTTACTCCTCTCTCCTAGAGTAGTAGTATACCAAAGATGAAGCAGTCATAAGGAGTATGAAATAGGGAGTGAGAAATCTGATCCTCATGAGCTCATAATATAGTCTTGACTTAATATAGGTGACAAAAAGGAGGTTTAGAATATGTGATATGTTCACTGTGACACTTACGAACACTTATGAATTGTAAAAAGTAATTAATTAATTTTAAAAAAGCTGTCTTGATTTGTGAAACCAGAGAAACAGTTACATTCAAAAATTCTGCCACTATGAAAAACACTGGCTGCAACATTACAGATTAGCACAAGCCCAGAATGGACCAAGAGAACAATTCAGAAATCTAAAGGAATGGTTCACTTCCATTTCCTGAGGTCTGAGGGTCAGTTTGAAGGAACAAAGCTCCAGGGTACAAAAATCAATCAGACAGCTGTGGAAGAGACTTGGGAAGTTCCATGTACAATTTCTGACTTGACTACTGAATCGGTAATGTCTGGAAATTCCATTGGTAGAAGGTATGGAAATTACCAAAATCTTCCAAACACAGAGAAGTTTGAAATTCAAAACTGAATTTTTGTGATTCAAATCTCAAAAGCAGACAGTGATGGCAGACCATCCATCCATCCATTCATAATGAAAATTTGTTTTAATATTACACTGAATTCACAAAGAACTTTGGGTAGAAAAAGAAGAAACTGAGCAAGCCAGAGATGGAGAATCAGAAACTGATAAGGTTATCTGCATTTTGGAATGAATAGCATGCTACATACTACATTGAGACTAAGGACGCTCCCTGAATTTCTAAATATAAGTAATGCCATGATTATTCCTAATTTAAAAATTCCTCACTATAAACATTTTGCATGCCTATTATTCCAGAGCCAGCACAGGACTTTTCAACAGCTCAGACAAAACTGACAGTCAATCCTCCTAAAATAACAGATGGGACAGGGCTACCCCTGCCTCCCACAGAAAAGTGGGGAATTGCAATGAAGAGATCTAGAGGATGCATGCTGTTAATCTGGCTGCCTCCAGGGACTGATAGTAGTCAGCTATCACAGCTGCTGGCACTGGGCATTCTACCAGTAGTTTCCACTCCTACTTTAGGGG
Organism: Toxostoma redivivum; assembly: GCA_013397375.1. Classification (NCBI taxonomy): domain Eukaryota; kingdom Metazoa; phylum Chordata; class Aves; order Passeriformes; family Mimidae; genus Toxostoma; species Toxostoma redivivum. The sequence goes on along the minus strand of VXBI01006996.1, from coordinate 35,563 downwards.
CAGCAGCACTTTCAGACAACCTGTTTTTCCCTGTCCTAATATGGACAAAACTAGAGTGGACAGATAGTAAGGGATGTGCGCTTTGTCTTTACAGGAGCCTGCCACCTTAGAAAATTTCTGCTTTTTTTGAGCTCACAGCCAGTCCAATTTGCTGCTCAAAGCTGAAAACTCAATTTAGCTTGGCTTCTTCTGCATTCTCAGAAGATTCAGCAAAACCTATGTTCACTGGTATCATAATGCTTCTGAGAGTCAGGGGCCTTGACCCTAAACATATGAAATCCACCTTGTGTCAGTCTTAATTCCATCTCCAAAATCATCAGGATAAAATCATGCTCAAAAAAGCAAATAGTTCATCTCTAATGATCAAGAATATTTTAAACATGCTGTCTGTATTGTGCTCTTCAAGTTCTTTATGAAAGTGAAATTGCAGTGAAATTCTTGATGTAAAAAGCTACTGTGAGATATTTCAGTATGCTGGTGCAACATAAGAGTTATCAGTGTGTCAGGGTAGAGCATGACTAGTTTGATCAGGAAACTACTGTGGAGAGCTGTAGAGTAAATGATAGATGTAAAATTAGAAACAGCTTTGAAATATATATGTTGGCAATTGTTCCTTTTACAGGACCATTGGAACATTTGTTGCATCAATATTCGTGATAACACTCAAATTTCAGTAAATATTAGTGTTTCAATCTGAAGTTATTAAAGCCTTATGGAGGTATATTTGCTGGAGCTTTTCTGACAGATTATACTGTTGTTATCCAGTAAAGTAGCAAAAACAGGAAAAAAGGTAGAACAATAATTTTGTTCAACATAAAATCACACCTTCCTATACCACAATGATTTTTTATATCAAACCCCATATTTTAATGCCATTATATATTTTTTTTAATATAAGAAACTTTTCTAAGGGAAAAATAATTCAGTGATTCCCAGCAAATTCAGACCCCTTCTCTACCTGCAAATTTCCAGTGTGCCCTCTTGAGATTCACTTTGTCTTTCTGTGCTTAGCTCCAAGAACATAAAATAATAACCTTGTCCTACCTCACAGAGCTACTTTAAGCACAATCCATTTATATTCTGTAGCATTACAGCATTATGGGAGAAAAATTATTTATATATGTACCATTCTATGTATACATTTTCCACTGAAAGTTTTTTTAAAAAACACGAAACCTAAATTTGTCTCTTGAACATTTGTTTTTTCATTTTCTTTTCTAACTTCCATCACCTTGTTTTGCTGTGTACTGTGTTGTATCTCCTGGTATAGTCTTCTTGTTTCAGTCACTTTTCTGTGTCATTTGACTGTGATGAGTTTCCTTTCAATATTTCTTTTCTCCATTTTCACAGTCTTCTTATTTCTTGCATATTTCCAGTCTCTAGATTGAGAATAGGTAACTATTCTCAAACTTACTCGGGTCTTTGTATCTCTCTTTTTCTTATTCTGAGCCTTTCCTTTCCTGTCTGTAAACAACCTTGCTTTGCCTCCTGAAGGAATTGTGTCCCTTTATAGGGGTAAAGGAGAGCACTGCACCCGCAAGCCTTCATTGATGAGGAGACAGAGAAATCAGAAAGAGTGAATGATCAGAGACCTTTTATTCAGGATACATGAAGGCCTTTAGTGATGTGTAAAACACCTCACAGATAACGAGTGCTTCAGGGTAGGGATGGTATCTGCCTGAAATAAAAGTTTCTCCAGTGTTCAGTGCAAAAAAAGTTGCTAACCTTGCAGAGGCCTTCAAGTTGCTACAGCTCAAACCCCAGGAGGTTTTACAGGTTAAATTTTACATCTTGAACCCAATTGGGGAACAAACTCAAAGCTGTTGCACGCTGCGAAACATGCGGTTTATGGGGTGATGGCAGCCCAGGTGCTGATGGCTCCCAGCTGCTTGTTCCCTTGTCCTGTGCTGTGAGTTCTCAAGAAGGGCAAGACAGAACCAACCAGTGCGGTCATTTACCTTGATTTAAATAATTTGGAGGACCTGTCCTCAAGAAATGTAAATTAAAAGTCTCATTGCTAAGCCTAGTTAAAAAACAAAACAAAACAAAACAAAACAAAACAAAAAACCCAAACCAAAACAAAAAACCTTACAACTGCAACTGCAACTTGGCCTTTCAAATAAGAACTCAGAATCCAGCAGAATTCCTAGAGTAAGAATGGATATGTTATTTATATAGAGAATTATATTCGTTTTTGTGTTACTTCCCTTTAGAGGGTGGTAGGTGCATTTCTAAAGTTTGATAATTGCTCAGTTCTAAAAGATAAGATATCTTCTCCCTGCAAATCTGGAGAAATGTTAAAGTTGTCAATACATTGCTGGAAGGCCTTACCTTCAAGTTACAGCTCTAAACAAACCCACCATTTTTGTGCAGAGCAGCTACCTCAGGGAGAAATCAGCAACTCTCCTGGAGTGGCTCACGAGCAAAAGCCCGCAGGACTCAGTCCCACAAAGGCAGTGACATAATCTGGTGCCATCCTTGGCTGCTTCTGCAAGCGTGCAGTGCTGGGTCATTGCCAGAGTATACCCAGGAATCACAACTGCACACACCTGTTTGCAGCAGAGAGAGCCCCCTCTTCGGAATCTGCTGATGAAATCTGGCAGGTGCTCAAGGATGAAATTTGCCTCTAGTTTGGGGGTTCTGCTCATTATCCAAATCCCGTCAAAGCATGTGGAAACCTTGCTGCGTCAGTCTTCCTCATTTCTGAGGCAGAACGTGCATACACACGTGGATATATACATACATACACTTCTATCTATAGGTGAGTATAATTTTCAGAAAACACACAATTTCATAGTCTCAGAATATTTCTAGGACTCATCTCACTAAACTGTAGAGTGGGCTGCACTGAAATTCTTAGTATTTCAGAAGGGATTATTTTGGTATGATCACTTTTTTATTTATCTGTGTAAGTATTCACAACTTGTTCTTTTTTTCATTCTGCTCCTTATTCTATTAATATTTGCAAATATTTTCTCTTTTTCTTTCCCATAGTTTGAATTTTATGAGCATTCCCTGCATGTTTTAGGGCCTTTTCTGAGGAAGTAGTAAAGAGAGAGAAAGCAATTCAGAAAAAGAACCATAATAATTTAATAACTTTAACTACATGAAATCATAGAATCATAGAGTGGGTTGGAAGGGTCCTAAAGATCAGCTGGTTCCAAATCTCCTGCTGTGGGCTGGGCCACCTTTCACTAAGCCAGGTTGCTCAGAGCTTGATCCAACCTGTCGTTAAACACATCCATGGATGGGGCATCCACAACTTCTCTGGGCAGCCTGTTCCAGTGCCTCACCACACTGACAGTAGAGAATTTTTTCCTTATATCTAAGCTAAGTCTACCCTCTTTCAGTTAATGTCAGGTCAGTTTGGAGGAAAAGGCAGGAAGTGTGGAAAGAGAAACTCCCCAGATTTCTCATTTTTTTCTATGCCATTTCAATACACAGCACAGTAGTGGTGATTATTAGGAGTTCTTCTGAAAGTGGAAGTTTCCTAACCAGAAAAATATAAAAGAATATCAACTCTGGAAAGTTAAATTTAGTAAGTCCAGCCAAAGAATTACTTTGAAGAGCAAGTTCCCAAAGGCATAAACTAATAATAAAATTTAAGCGCATTGAAAACAGGAAATCTGCCAGAATGTCTGTAGGCTGATAAGTAACTTGGATATGAAAGGGGAACCCAAATAAGATCAGACTCTACCTCAGCAAAGTGAAAAGAATTCTTTACAGAAATGTAAAGACCACTATGGAATAGACTGGAGGCTCCCAGGCTGAAACTTTCTTCATAGGGCACAACCCCCTTACTAGTCAGACAGTAGGAAACACAGAGCAGAAAGTTACATGGTCACTCTTCTCAATTCAGAGAGATTTCTAGTAGATCAGTGTAGGGAAATGCACTGTTCAGCACAGTGCTCAGTAATTTGGTTAAGGCTGAATAGTGAGGTGATATTAAATCATGGTAGATTATTTAATGTAGTAAAAGCCAAAGATGTCTGAAAAATTACAGAATAATTTAAATTCTTTGTGATTGGTGATAAAAGTGTGGACCAAGAATAAAGTTGATAAATGTTCAATCTGGAACAAAAAAAACAGAGTCCTAACTATACACACCCAGTGATGAGCTGTAAGTGAGCTGCTACAAATCTGAAACATGGCAACTGCAACTGGTGAAACCTTTCTATGTGCTGTTTAATAAAAACCCACAATCTATTCTGGCATTCTGGTATCCATGATCACTCCCACAGTATTTCCTAGCACCAATGACATACATTTTGGTAATAATAATAATCTGAATTTTCACTGTTCTTTTTCTTCAAAATACAAAGTATCCCAGGAATATTGTTTAAATCATTAAGGCAGCCATTTAAGTAAGCAAAACCAAATTCTGCTGGAAGCAGCAGGTTGGAAGATGTCTTTGGGGCTCATCTGGACCTACTCAAACATAATTAGCTTTGAATTTATATTTGAGTTCAAAGGTTGCTTAGGAGCTTGCACAGAGAGCTTTGTCAGATCTCCAAGAATGGAAATGCCACATGGTCTCTTGATACCTGTGCCAGTATTTCATATACATATATACACACACATACACACACAAGAAAGGAAAGATTTTTCTGATATTTAGACAAAATTTTCTATGTTATGACTTGGGGTTGCTGCCTCTAGTCCTATTGTGGTGCACTACCTAGCAGTGTCTGACTTCATCTTATCTGTACATTGCCAGTAGGTAGGTGAAAACAATTAGATTCCCCATTTATTCTCACCTTCAGCCAGAAGAACCCCTTTTCTGTCAGCTTCTCCGTTTATGTTGTGTGCTCCAGTCACCTGGTGCTCCAAGATACTCATTCCAGTATGGCAATGTCCATCTTGTACAGGGGAATCCACAACAGAACACAGTCCTCCAGGTAGGGTCTTACTAGTGCCAAGCAGAGGGCAAAGCATCACCTTTCTCACCTTGCTGGCTGCACTCTTGCTAGTACAGCCCAGGATGGTGTTGACCTTCAGGATGCACTGCTGACTCACATTGGAGGTTTTTGTCTACGGGGACACCCAGGACTTTTTATGCAGGGCTGCTCTGGACCCAATTGGTGCCCAGCCTGTCCTGCTGCATGATCAGGAATTTGCATTGGCCTGTGCTGAACTTAAAAAAGTTTCTGCCAGATTTATACTCCAGCTTGTTGAGAATGCTCTGAATGATAGCCCTGCACATTAATTGGCGCATTAATTGCTCCCCTAATCAGGTATCACCCATGAACTTGCTGAGGGCTTTATTTCATCCCACTGGCTACATTTGCAGTGAAGGCATGAATGAATGTCTGCACTAGTGTTGTTTCCTGATAGATGTTACTGGAAATCACTCATCAATTGGACTTCTTACAGCTGATCACAATTCTTGGAGCCTCATGATATGGCCAATAGTGTGTTCACCTTGTGGTCCACTGCTCAAGTCCATGTCTCACCAATTTGGCTGTAGGAATACCATGTAACAGGCCTTGCAGAAGCCAAGGTAAACCTCTTCCTTCATCCATCATGCCAGCCATCTCCTCAGAGCAAGTACTCAGACTGTTCAGTCACAGTTTGTGGTTTGTGAATCCATGCTGTTCCCAGTTGCCTTCTTGTCCTCCATGTGACTGCACATAGTTTTCACAAGGGTTTTCTCTAAAATCCTTGTGGAAATTGAAGGGATCTCTATCAGCAAATAGCTCCTCAGATCTGCCTTCATGCCCATGTACATGTAACACTTGCCAGCCTTCATGATCCTCTCCTGATTCCCAGATACCTTCTGACAAAGATACAAAGCAGTCCTTGCAATGATCTTAGCTACTTCTCTCCACATCCTTGGATACATTCTCTCTTGTCCCATAGACTTGTGTGTGTCCAGTTTGCTTACTTGGTCACTAATGGAGTATTCCCAAATTCTGCCTGAGAGATATGGGGACAGAACTGGCCACGAAAGACCAAGGAGAAGATGCTGAGTTGCTCAGCTTTTTCTGTGTGCTTCAAGTCTGCTGCCTTGCTTCATAGCCCCTCATCTTCCTTAGACCTCCTTTTGATTCTACTTTTAGAAGTTCTTCTTGTTGCCATTTCCATTCCTCACCAATTTCAAATCCAGCTGAGTTCTGACTTCTCTAATTCCCTGTCTACATGACGGACAATGCTCTGCCCCTGTGTAGCCCTCTTTGGTCTCTGCCTTTTGTGCTGGAGAGAAGCTGGAGCTCCCTTCCTCTCTGATGGCTGTGCACTGGGCTGGGCCCAGGTCTGGGGAGGTTGTCCTCAGAGAGCAGCATCCTCTTGGGGTTTTCCTCCCCTTTCCCTTCCCTGTCCTCTTCCCCTTCCAGACAGTTTCCCATAGGAACCTGCTGAACAGTTTCCAGAATGAGTTGTTGAATCCTCTATTTTCATTTGTTGTTATAATTCTGAAAACTTTGAGCTTTTGCTCAAAGCACTTGTTTATTTCAGACAAAAGATTCTCAAAAAAAAAAAAAAGAGTAAAAACAATTTAAATAAAACTTCTTTCTCTATCGAAGTCAATTCAGATGCAACTGAACTTCTTAGAAGGAGACCTAGTCACTTAATTGTGTTCATTCACTAAGGTAAAATGAAAAGTAATGGAGTAGAGATGCTTAATGCTTGTTGACTATAAATAATTTAGATTATTTATAATTTTAAATACTAATTGGTAAATAATGATCCATGACTAAGTCTGACAATATGCCTGGAAAATAAAATCAAGAGAGATTACAAAGAACCCAGCGCAGCATCCCACAAATTTTTCTTGCTGCCTATCAATAGCTATTTCACTTTCAGCAGCCTTGTCTTGCCTGCTTTGCAACTCACAATAGTGCCTAATTTAAACATTCTGTAATAGTGGTTTTTAGTCCTAAATGGGGTTGTGAGATGTACAATTATTGTATCTTTCATTTTATTTACAAAAGACAAGAAAGAGGGAGAATACAGGTTTTTTGCTCCCACCTGTTATACTAAAAGAAGCTAAATGAGTGTTTGACAGGTAAAAATATAAATTATGAAGCCTCAGATTAAAATACTATTGGAATTAAATTCATACTTGTTTGTAAGAGTCTGGGCAAGTTCCAGAAACTGACAACATTTTACTTTTCCTTCAACATGTATAGTATGCTCAAAAAGCTTCTTTTAAAATGCCTTGTAATTAACCTAAGATATGAGAGAGAAAACAGTGAACAGAACAACAAAGACAATTTGTCATTAGGATTTTCATTAAACCCCTCAGTATTATAGGAATTAATTTCAGTAGTACTTTGCCCTGATTACTGCCTGTCGGATTGGATACAGGCATCCAACAGGATATTTGAATGGAGAGCATTTGCTCCCATCCTACATCAGCATTATGAAGGTAAGGGCTTTATCTACATTGACTGTGATTCATCATCTATATTTTAATATTGCAAAAACTGAAGACAGCTCTAATTCTAACTTCCCCTAGCACTGCTTTTTTCCAGTAAATGTTACATTGATAATAGCTCACATTGCCATCCCCCATCTTGGGCAGGGAGAAAGATCAGTGGACTTTAAGATCACAATAGTCATTAATTTGTTACTTTTGTTTCCCAGATATTACAGTTCACTACATATTGTTATATCACACAGGCACACAAACCTTAGTGGTCACAGAAGGGAGGCAACCAGTTCTCATTTCAGATTCTGAATTGTCCTACAACCTGTACAGCATCTAGGCAGCATCTTTATCTAGCCCTCACATTTTTAGTTTTTCAAAATGCTCCCCTTGTAAAGCAAACCACTTTGGAATCTGCAGCATATTTTAAAGTAATGATTAAACACTAATCCACTAAAATACTGAAGTGGCACTTGAGAATTTGGCAGGATCACTTTAAATAATCTCTTAGCCTACTGATGGGTCTCTTAGTGTTCCATGTTTCCACACATAGCTGATGAATAAAATTATTTGAACTAATCTGTTCTGCCTATAGTTCTCACAGTATTTCTTGCATGAAAAGCAGACAGTGCAACCTATATGCCTTAAAGTAAGGAAAGCTGTAGGAAACATAGTCAAAATTTCAGTTTCTACAACATTTTCTTCTTCAAGTTATATAAAAGTATTTTTAGAAACAATCTCACCTTAAATCTGAGAGTACCATTAAGTACCATATTAGAGAAATTCCTTTGGTAATTTTGGCCAAAGCAATGCCATTAAATGTCACACATGGGTGCAGGGGGAGGGTGGCAGATAGAGAAATCAAATTCACCCCTACAACATAAAGGAGATACGAAACATTACTGAGGAGCAACAAGCTGCAATATTGTACAGTGTCTTATAAAGCCATGTTAAATGAACAAAAGTAAACGGTTGTTGCCTTAAGTTCTTTTTGCTCATTGTCAGGAATTTATGATTTTTTCTCTGCAGACAAATTGACTGTATAATATCTGTGATGTACCCAGCTGCTTGTAAGGTGAGTAGGCAAAGTATCTTTTATGGCTAAAAAAATTATTACAGATTGAGATCTCTATAGCTCCTTGAGCCCAAAGGACTAAGCTATCAATTCTCCCTCTTTGAGTGGGAAAGTGACAGGGGTGGTGTGTGTGTGTCTGTGTGTTTATGAGTATTCACTTTAAGTAGTATTTCAAACAAAAAAACAGCTTTCTCAAGCATTCTGCTTTAAAAGTTGGGTATGTTCACTGACTTTCCATCTGTTCCCAACTTTCCTAAGAGCTGTCTCTATATGCTACAGATATTGGGTTTAAACCTGCTTTGCTTGCATCTTCTGTCATAATCATATTATGAGATGACACATACATTCATCTGGTCATAAGGGAACGCTTAGAGAATTCAGGTTAAGAAGATGACTCAGTAGCCTTATTTAGTTTAAAAATTCTTCTGAGTACCTGGCACATTAGGTCTTACATTAAATCACAAAATGTGCCATCCCTCTTTCTTCTCTGTTCTTATTTTTCCATTAACAGTTTTCTGACCCTTCTATCATTGCATGTTTCCCTTCTCCCAGTCTGTTGGTCTCTTTTCTCCTCTTTGCTACTTTTAATCCCATCCAGACTCCTATTTATGCTATTCCTTTTAATGGAGCACATATACAAGGATGAAAATCAGCAGCTTTTATATTTTCCAGTATTCATGTAGGGAAAATCTTTGGCATGCAAGAATCACACATTATGGGATTCTTAGGGTCTCCCATGTAGGGTCAGGAGTGCAATTTGATGATCTTGATGGGTACCATTCAACCCAGCATATTCTATTATTTTATCATTAAATAGTCTACAGTAATGTCTGCTAAACACAGTCTACAATAATGTCTGTTCAGCAGGTGCCACAGAAGCGAAGGGCCACCATTCTTTTGATTGTCCTGTAACCTACAGAACTATTCTAGCCAAGAACGCATCCTGTAAGTGACATGCATGACTGCAGCTCCATGGTAAACAGTGGGTCTTGCTCATCCCTGAAACTCCTCCAGACTGCTGGATGCATATGTGGGGTCAAACTTCATAAAAAGTATTTTTCCCCTCCTCTGCCACTGCTAAATTTGCTTTTAAATTATTGAAGCTTCTCATCAGAACTAGTTCTACTGAGCAAGACCTGAGGCTTCAGAATACAATTATATCACAGGCATAAAAGCATCTCTTTTCTGCCACAATGGAGCTATAGAGTGGAATCTGAAATAAAAAGCAGAAAATCTAGAGATAGAACATTAGACTTTTCTTTTTTATTATTCTTAAATGTAAAACCCATTAAATAGACCAGTATGTAGGCAATCTTTTACTTAACTAGAATTATGGCTATTGCATCCACTCCACATGGAAATGTATCATGTACTTATGGCTAGGTATTTCAGTGCACTCTTTTTTCAATAAGTAATTACAACTCCCAAATATCAATTATAACATGCATCTTTAAAAAATCCAGAATTATTCCTAAAAGACCAAGTAGCTACTCAGAGTAGAAATTACACACATTACAAGAGCAGAATTATTCAAGATTATATTCCTATTCTGCAACACAGAAAATCTATTAGCACACACAGATTAACAACATACTTTGTGTTTTCAGTCAGAGCACCAGGACAGTCTGTGAATGGTAATCTAGAACACAAATAAAGCTGTGAATTTGCTGTGCTAAAGTGGCACCACTGATATTCCTACATTTCCCATGTCTTCCATAAATAAACTAGTCCAAGAGGAAGGTGGCTGAGTGATGATTACTTGCATTTATATATTATTCTTTATATATCAGCTATCAGCCATTGCCACAGGGCCTATATAAGACCACTAGTTTCTGCATCTAATTCTTTCCTCTTAATTGACTTTAAAACTCTAACTAACATCGGGCACAGGAATTTACATTTACAGGAAATTAGGCCATCTGAATATGACTTTCTTCCCCCAACTCATTTTCTCAGCCTCTCCTCAAGGCCAAGGAATGGGATAGGTTTTAAGAACAACCCAGCAGCTCTTTTCATGTACAATTAACATTTCTTCACAGAGAGGGTGATTAAAGACTGGAATGTACTGCCCAGGGAGGTGGTGGAGTCAGACCCTGAAAGTGTTTAAGGAAAGACTGGATGCACAGCTCAGTGCCTTGGCCTAGTTGACATGGTGGTGTTCAGTCAAAGACTAAACTTGATGATCTCAGAAGTCTTTTCCAACCTAATTGATTCTGTGGATGCAGAAGACAGCTAAGGGATATCTAATAACCTGGATGCAAAAGACAGTTAATGATGATCATAAAATTAAATACTGAAATGACTATTTAATTCCTATTCTCTGGCAGAAATTATGATGTTGGTTATTGCTGGCCTTTTGTGCTTCAATAAAAGTCTTTAAAATACCATGTCTGACTTGACGGATGTGCTTTTGAAAGAGTTTCTTGAATCATAATACCTTCATTGCCCCTGTACTACAGAGTTCCCTTCAGACTTCCTGGATTTTTTAATAACAAGGTGTCTTTCCTGTGATGTTTTCTTCTCTCTTGTGGACAGGGTTTTTTGAAATGCCACGCTGCATTTATGCAAGGAAACAAGGTTTCTCACAATGATTATATCTAACCTCTCTTATTTAAGATCAAAACCCAGTGGGTTTAATTAATTCTCATATAGGACTTCCAAGCTGAGAAACTACCTTTCTTCTTCTGCTTCTTCTGTTACTTCTGCTCATAAAGCTTATTGTCATCGACTGGTAGAAAATTTAAACAGCAATTTTTTTGATGATACACCTTGCAGCAGGGAATGGATCTCATTGTGACACTGGTGCTGCCATCCATCCACGGTAATACACAATAAGGCAGACAATCCTTAGATATTGCAACAACAGTCCTCTGAGGTCAAAGAAGCTAGTCAATCCTGTTCAGCATCTGAGTTCCTCCTGAGGGTTCCAAGCTATGTTATCTTCTTCATATACTTAATTTTTCTTCTAGAGAAATGATCAGGATTTCCTAGTAAATTACCAAACTGAACTATTCAAACACCTTAGGCTTTTCCATAGCTGGGATTATGGAGCATTAGCTGTCTACTGCCAGGTTAAGCTCCGTGAGCTGCTGAGAGCACCTCCTAATCAACTCTTATGTTCCTAATTGGTTGACTTAGAGATAATGTTGTAGTCTAAATCAAAGTTTTGTCTCCTCTGTAGCAGCAATTCAGCACATCATCATTGATCTCTACTTACTTAAATAAATGAACAATCAATTAATGTGAAGTAAAGAAAACCAGCCTCAAAATGAAGGTATAAGCCAGCTCTAGTCTTAAGAAGGGAGGAAACCATGAATGAATGTTTAAATATCAGTGTGAACAAAAATATTTGCATATGGGTTTGCTTATAACTGCATGCTCAGCATCACACCTGAATGCAAGTCTGCTGGACACAATCAAGCTACAGCCATTTCTGTCACCTTCTCTTGTGTTTAAAGTGGTTCAGAGTTGGGGAATAGCAAACTTATTCACTGTTTTGACAACATTACTTCTCCTGTTTTTCACACTCTGCCCCACAGCTGTGCCAGCAGAGGGGTTTGCATGAACGCTCTCTAAAATACTTAAGGCAAAATGAGCCTATTTTATGAGTTTTATGAGCAAAATGAGTTTATTTTAAGCAGTGTGGATCTGAACTGGCTTGGCTGAGTTAGCAGGTTTCAGGCTAAGGAGCAGTCATGCCAGCCACTCCACTAGCAAAAGCAGAGGGGCAGCACTGCCAGCTGTTGGATGGCAGTGACAGAGGAAAGCAGGAATGTCTTTAGCCAGAACAGCTAGAGCATAGAAGATACCATGCCTCTGCAGCTGCATAACTTCTGCCTCAGTGTCCCTTAGGTGTGGGAAAGATCAACCACAGGAACAACTTCTTTTAGTATTTAGGGGGAAAAAAGTTACAGCATGTTACTTCTATCCACTTGATATTCGATGTACTTTAAAATTAAAAAAAAAAAAACACCAACAAAAAACAAACCTAAAAACAGCTAGTAAATCAGCAAACTCTCTTAAGTACAGAAAATTTCTTGTACCTGATTCTAAGATAAATTACCCTTATCTGTGGTAAAAATGCACTGACATAAAATTTTCCCTAGTTTTTGGCATTAAAAATCTCCAAACTCGTAAAAACCTTCAAATTTCAAAAACTAAATCTAATTCTAAATGTTGTTTCTGTACTGGCAAAAGTTTTCAGCAAAGATTTAGTTCAGAAAAAACACCATTGCTATTACTTGAGTGTGTCTGTGTAGAGTTTACAGGCTAAAGCATCAAACAAATGGCATGTCTTAAAATCCAGTGATGGTTTGATGGGCACTTTTCCCTGGCCTGCCTGAACTGAGTCAGCTCACTTCCCCATGATGCTTGTTCAGTTCCACTGGAGCAATGATTTGGAGGCTCCAAATCCAGTTCCAGTTCCAGAGTTCAACTATGCCAGCACAATGGGAAGGAAAGGGACAGAGATAGGTGGAAGGCTGTGGAGAGGGTTGGGAAATGCTTAAGTTGAATTTTACCACCAAAAAAACATACACGTAGAAGTCTAAAATAGCATCAAGCATGAGTTCTGTGCCCCACCCAGAACCATCAGTTAGCAGATATTAATTTATATTAATACTAATATACACATACATTAAATAATTTTGTTAAAAATTAATAAATAATATTAGAAACCTTGATTTAATAATGATTTAAAACTGTAATCAAGTAAAACTAAAATGGAGGCATTTATAATGTATTTGTATTTTAATACTGTTAAAGAACTTAACCTAAAAACATAACATGCATTCTTATGCAGGAAGATAATCACTTATGATTCACTGTGATTTGTCTGTTGTGCTTAGAAGGAACTGTGGGGTGGCATCATGGAAATATGTTTTCTTCTTATTCTATTAGATACACAATAAGGCTTTCAGAATATTTTTATTTCAGACACTATCATTAGCATAGACACTTCAGTTTTCTGGACAAATATGGAATATAGACTTCAAACAACGGCTGTCAAAGCACACATTTAATGAAAGCAAAGTAATAGAGCACTGAAGAATATCAGCAAATAAATTGCTCAGGGTTACTCACGCAAGACATCATCATTTTCTTCAAACACACAAACATGCAGTGCCAGTCAAAAGCCATGTTAATGTAGCATTGACTTAGAGGCAGTTTGACCTTCTGGACTTCACATCGTGGGTCAGAGCTCAGAGCAGAGGGCGAGATTCTGAATGCCTGCAGTTTCACTAGGCTGCACCACAGCTTGGGTTTCTATATTAAAAGCACCTGGCAGCACTTCTGAGGATGTCTGTGGCATATCAGGGAATAAAGGTCAGGAGAGGAACTGAAAATTATTGTCCCAAGGGCAATCCACCCCCAAAAGTGCCTATGTGCCATGAGAAATGACATTCTAAATGACAGTCAGTCTCATCATCAGCCTGCCACAGGGGCAGGAATCACTGCAACTCTTTAAATATGATTGTTAGAAGGTGCACAAGTTTGACCTAAAGAAGGATTTACATTCATGAAACTTGCCTCTATCTCTAAACTACTCTGGTCCACACCAGAAAGAAGAGTGCCCCTCCCCTACAGCCCAGCTCTGCCATCTCACTGGCATTTAAAATTAAAAACAGCTTTTGAAGTAATGAAAAAAACTGTTTCTAGATTAAAAAATTACACAAAAACATTTTCAAACATTGTACTGAATGAGCATGAGAAAAGTATGAATTGCAATTAAAGTTCTACCTCTTATTATTTTCCAGAGTGAAACATAAAATAGCTGAGTGGCTGTATTTAATTCTTCAAGAAAAACTGTAAAACCGGGTCTTTAGGTCTCAGCCTTAATGAAGGAAAATTAAATTCTTTTAAGGATTAAAAGCTGTAGGAAGTTGATGTTACATTGCAGAACTACATATCTGGCTTGACTTTTAAAATAAGTGATTGAAAGTACAGGTGCAACAGACTGAGATGCTGTCTTTTATCATTCAGTGGGCAGTGTTGAAGAGCAGTGCAGAAAAGGGTGTTTGTTCCAGTCAGCTGCAGAGGAGCAGTTGTACTCATTTTATACACCAATAAGACATTAGGACAAAGATTGTAACAACAGAAACAGTAACTGAAATAGTACCAGGCACAATTGTATATGAGTATACATAATGGGACCCTTTGCAGCTTTTGTTTTATTAAAAAACTATTAAACAAAGAAGTTTTGCATTTTTTCTTTTTTTTTCCCCAAGAATTTAATGAGAAGTACAGCTCAAGAAAATATATCCTATCCTTTTAGACTCTGATTTCTCATGCAGAATGAGTGCACTGAGATTTTAATATTAAATAGTTTACTCACAGCACCTTCATTCAGACTCACACGCTAGTTTTCCTCCTTCATAAAAAGGCATTTTTGGATACATGGCTGAAGAGCCAGTCCAGAAAGTTGCCTTCCAAATGCAGCAGCTGAGCACAGCACACAGTCCCAGAGTTATTCGTCTCAGAGGAATGCATGGGTAGCACTCGGCACCTCGTTCGGAGCATATCGGGAAATGCCAGCCACACCAGCAAGGCTGGAAAAACCTTTTTCCTGATTGGCTGCTCATCCCAAACTGCCTGGCAGAGGTTTGAAATATGCAATGTAGAGGAGTGATATTCTGTGGCATTCATTCAATTTACCTGCACAACACTCCAAGGAGCCATGCTATTAAACAACAGCTCCAGTGTGTCAATAAAGTTAACTTAATTAAATTGCTTCCCCTCCCACTCTTCCAATTAGCAAGATTTAGGGCACAGGGACACAGTGCCGCTTGTAAATAAAAGGATGATTTAGCTAATCATTCGCTGAGGAAAGACGTATTTTTGTCAATAATTCTATGCACAAAACAGGGAGCTAGTTTAAATTAAAACAATCATGTAGGATAAGGGGAGATACAACACCAACTATTGAAGGGCTGTGAATATTCTTTAAGCTGTGTCAATTAAACCCACTATTTAAAAGTTAAATCTCAGTGATTGTACTCTTTGCTCCATAAGACTGAAATAACAATTGCATAAATGTAATGTTATAAAACACACTATCATTATTACAAGCACAGTAAATATACATTCTTAATTTCCTGGGGACTGATCTAGTCCCTTTCTGGTCATTTTGATATGTACACTCTCACTGCCCTACAACAGTCACGTTTTAGGAGTCTCTAGTCTGTCCTTTTCTTTGGCAATACATGGAAAATATTACCGATAATTAAGGATAAAAAAGACTACAGTTAAGACAAAATTAACAGATTGTTTGTAACCTTATGAAACTTTCAAATCGTCAGTCTGAAACCTCTGAGGCTCCTTGTCTAATTGAGGTTAGTTGTTTTGAAAGATACAATTAAACTGATGTAGCTGTTTTGCAAAACGGTATTTATCTATTTTTATTCCTTTTTTCCTCAGAAACTCTGCTAATTTTGTCAGGAGTTCCCTGTTGCTACACGTACACCCTCTGCTATGTCTCTTGAGTGTTTTCAGCTTTGCCCCAAATCTCCTTTTGCAGACACTGAGGAAAAGCATGCCAAGCACTAGCGGGTAGACTCTCTAAAGATTTCTTCTGTGCTGTTTATATCCTATTCCCTCTGAGCTTTTACCTGCAGGTAATAAGCCTTTCTTGTTTCTTTTCTTCAAGCATATTTACTGTTTCCTATTAATAGCAAGAACTTGGAGCTGGTCTGAGTTTTTGTAAGCAAGTAAAGAGGGAGAGATGCCTGTAAAGGCACAAAGGCACAATTTAATTTAGAAAGTATGAAAATACAAGCAGAAGAAAGTCCCTTTATGCCCTCACAGCCATTTCTCACAGCCATTTCTTGCAGTACAGGCCATCTCTCCATAAATGTGTCTGC
The DNA here is from genome assembly GCA_013397375.1 of Toxostoma redivivum. Classification (NCBI taxonomy): domain Eukaryota; kingdom Metazoa; phylum Chordata; class Aves; order Passeriformes; family Mimidae; genus Toxostoma; species Toxostoma redivivum. The sequence continues at coordinate 19,263 of VXBI01006996.1, read as the reverse complement.
CAGGGGGTCTGAGACTGTGCTTTCCTCCTAGAGCTCAAATCCTCCTCTAGTGTTGGGCTTGCTGCTCTTTGTTCCACTCTGACTCAAACCATCTAGTGCAGCCAAAAGTTTCTAATCGCAAACCAATGAAATGACCAAGTAGTGTCCTGTCTCCATTTCATACTGGTTAATTAGTCTCTTACTTCTTCACAGCACAAGCTGGAACAGCAACAGCCTTCCTGCATGTCCTCTCCCAATATCACAGAAAAAAGCCCAGAGCATTAATCACATGTACTTGAACTCCTTCTGAATACCATAAGACAAAACTAAAGTGAAATGCAATCACTGTGGTTAGAAATGTCAGAATTCAGCTGGAATGAGCAGCCCTTTGCTTCATGTTGCAAGATGTGTTGCTTCATCAATGCCTTGTCAAGGTCAGGATTACACAAAGAAAAATGTGTATAAAAATACAAATGTTAAATGCCTGGACTAAGAAATTTAATATAAAACTAAGGATTAGCTATCTAGGGAACAATTTATTAAAGAAACTGAATTAATTTAAATTAATGGTGTAGTGCAGTGGAAGGGTGGTCAGGATGCTGAGTGCTGTAGGGTCAGAGCCAGCAGGACTGGTGGGGTTGCCCATCCCTCTCCTCCCACAATTTCTGCAGCACCCAGGGGCGACACACTTGACCTCCAGCAGTGGAGGGCAATACTCAGCTGCTCTCAGTGCACCTTCCCACTGATGGATCTCAGCCTCAGAGAAACAGATCCCTATTCACAACACCCAGGAGTGACAGGAAAGGGAGGGAAGTCTCTCTTGTAGGACAACAGTGACTTTTCAGCTGGGATTGAATACACTGAATAAGACCCTTCTGGAAGTAGAAGGATGAAGAAAAGGAAAGTTTCTATTATAAAACAAATAGCATTGAAATGGAGATCTCCTTTTTTAAAAAACCAGTTGAACTCCATATGGCAGCATAAAAGAATTCATACTATAACATTCATATATTTTTTTTTTCCTTTTTTCCCCCTCTACTCCCCAAGCCTGATGAAGTTGATAGGCCAGAAGACAGATGCTCTGATGTTCCATTCAATATATAAATCTCAGTGAATAGTAAGAACATTAAGAAAAAAAACAAAGAAAGAGAGAGAAAGAAAAAAAATTACAAAGACAATTTTCTTAGGATAATTATATGGCTTAGCTCCTTCCTAATGAGCTGTATTTCTGGCCTTTTGCTCATTTCTACCGTGACAAGACAGGCAAATAATGTGTCTGTATCTGCCTAATAAGTATTATCTTTTAACTGGTTATTGCTACTACAGTACAAAAATACTATGCATGTTGAGCTACACAGGACTGCATTTAGCCAAACTACTCTTAAGCTGAACTGAACCTGCCCTGTCCTATCAGAATGGGGGAATCATACTTCGAAAGTGGCAGTCCTGCTTAAAAAGACACTAAACACTCACTCTGTGCCCCAAATTCTTTGGTCAGGAATTTGCAGCCCTTTGCCAGAGCCCCAGGAGGAGCTGCTGTGGGCAGGGTGTCACAGACATACTCCATAGCCCCAGGGATCCCAGCTGCAGTGACATTGATTTCTTCTATTTTTAATATTGAGTGCTGCAGCACTGTTCCTCAGCCAAAGGGCTGGTACAGGCACGCTGACCCTGCAGACCTTCCAGCCCAGAATCCTGTGCTCACTGGAAGGGCTGCTGCTTGCAGGGGCACCATGGTTTGTGCCCACGGGAGCAGGGCTGGCAGAGCCCAAACCTGGAAGGCTCAGCTGCCTTCTCCAGCCCACTGGAGAGCAGGAGCAGAGCAGCAGCCTGCCTGTGCATTCTAAGGAGCTGAGGCCACTCTTCACTTACAGGAATGAGGACTGAAGTTCACAGTGGTCCTGCCTATGTTTAGGCACTTAGCCAAAGCTCCTAGTTCTGGAGAGCAGTTGCTTTTGGTCAACAACATAAAGAAACTAGACATGTTGGCAGGCTCACTCAGCCCTTAAAAGGACCACAGTCCCTCAAGGTCTTATCCTCAAGTACTCCTCCTCTGTGTTAGCTGGAAGAGTGTGAGATGATGGCATGACTAAACTTAGGACCCTCTATCAGATGCCAGAAGTTAGACAGACCTGTGTCCATGGGATTTTTGAGGAATGAGAATCCATGAGGCCAAGAGCAGTGACTATGGCACCCAAAACCCCAGCAGGACCTGGCCACTCAACTCCTCCTGTTGCCACCAGCACCCCTGCAGAATGTCCCCTCAAAGTGGGATTTCACAGGGGTTCCCCTCAAAGGGTCCCCTTGAGGGATCAGGATCAGGCTTGGGTCACAGACACGTTTCTGGGGAGGCAGGGAGGGCTGCAGAGAGCTTCCTCTGCTGCCTGTGGGTTCAGCATCAGGTGGCAAAGGCAGGCAATGCCTGCTCCAGGACAAAATCTTGAGGGAACAGGTAGTCCTTGAATACTGTTTGAAACTTGAATTTTTTAGGCTTATTTTTGGTGTCTGGTGCCACTGGCATTTCTTGACTGAATAGGGGCTCCCTAAAACTGATTTCCTCGTTCAAACATCCTCTCTGCTGCCCACCCACCACCCCCCAACCAGGTGACCCTTCATATTCACTCTTGCATTCAACTGCAAAAATCTGAATTAGCAAAGACAAGTGTCACAGGTGCTCAACATCTCCCGTTGAGCCAAGATCTTTATTTGTTATAGCTGTCAGCCCAGTCAATGACTGCTCTATCTCACTGTGGGCAGGCATATTCCATCCTGCTGATGTCAAAAGCACATCTATCTATTCAGCATGGCTCTGTGCTGAGCAATTGCCACACTATGGGGAAAGAAGATTGTGATCAGCACCATTTGTCTACATAATTGTACTTGTTTCTGGACAATTGTTGGGTCAAAGGCTAATGTTTTTTATTTATAGTCTTTTTACACTCATCTGAATTTTTCTATGCCTTTTTCTACAACAAAGAATTTGGTTCCATTTGGCTTCTACTGCAGAAATTCTGCTAGAAATCTGAGAAAAAAAATATCTGAAAGTAAATCCATTACACTCATTTGAGCAGAATTTTACATTAAGGAGCTGGAGTAGTGCCTAAGATTCAAGGTCCATTTCTAGGAAAAAGAAAGATCAAATACACATTCAGCTTCTTTTTTCTTCATATTGTATAACTACCAAACAGAATTCAAATATATTTGTGGGGATGCTATCTTGTCTTTAAAAGCTGAAACAAAAAATATGTTACCTTTATATGTCAATGTCCATTTAATCTGGTTCTGAAATTCCTTAAATACAAAATAATATTGGTTTTCTTTATGGTAATAATTCTGTTTATTTTCACTAAGATAAATAATTTAGTAATTTGCCTTTTTGTTATGCTTATTGAATAAACAAATCAACATCTAAGTTTAACACAGTTGTTGCCTTAGGCAAGCCACTATTTCACTTAACACCTCAAGGGTTTCCAAATAGCCATGCAAAATAGAGCTGCTTGCTTCATTTTCCATTGTCCTGCAGGCAGCCTGCATAGGAAGTCATGCATAATTTTTTAATACAAGAATGGATTTTGCTGAAACTGTTGTTTGTATTTTTTTAAAAGGTGCATTTTTTCAATTTGAATATATATTTTTTATTTTAAATTATCCTTTTATTTTAAACAAGATAATTTAAAATTCAAAATGAATTTTTAACAATGTACTGCCAAATTTCTTAAATTCAATGTCTGGATTTCTGTTAAATAACTTGCAGTATTCAAGTATTATGTGTCTATTGGTAAATATTTGCTGACCATCAAACCACTGAGCTGGGAGAGTTTAAGTGACTGGAGAAAACAGCCTCTGACAAAAGTGTTTAGTCCAAGTTTGATATCTGTAGCTTCGTCTGTGTGTTCAGAGAAGGTATTTTCTTCACTTTATTCAGGTGAGCTTTATGCAATATCTAGTTCATGCAGCGCTATCTCTTGAGAGCTGATAAAAGGCAGAAAACCTTACTTTCTACTGTAGGGAAAAGCTCCATGGCAGAGACTGAAATCTGCTCATTTTAAAATCTTGCAAGGCACAGAAAAAACCACACTGATCTGTTTACTCAGTACAAAGAATGGCTAATTTGACTAACAAATCATCATAATATATGTAACAAACAAATAAACATGCAAAATGTCATCCATTGGTTTCTAAGAAAACAAAAAAGCAAATATCAAGAATCTGAATAAATATATTAAGAACTTATATGTAATTCTCTAATGCTACTTAATATAGGTCTACTTTTATTAATAGAAATACCTAATGTAAACAAAGTAGCAGTCAAAATAATCTGTTTTATGATATTCTCACAGCAGTGGAACAGGACTGATTATAGTGATCAAAGACTTTTCTCCCATCATTATTTTGACTACAGGAATTATGCTGCCAGTCAACAGTACAGTAAGCAGGGAATAGATGATGTAAAAGGAGGTTACCCACTTTTGCTTTTGGGTAATACTGTACTTCCCAGTCTAGATTATCAAACTAGCGAGGTCAACCACCATATTATGTACTGCTACACTTTGGTAGAAAGTCAGAATGCTTTAATAATCCCAACTGAGGGGAACAAACCCTTTTCCAGAAAACTAATTACAAAGGAAATGCACAGAAGAAAGACAGAGTGATAATTTCTTCTGACCCTCTATGTTCTTTGCAGCATTCTTTCTTAAAGCAGAGGCACCAAAACACAGCCTTTTGGTATCAGTCTCACTGAAGTCAGACTCACAACCAAAGCAACAACCCCTGCTCTATGTTATCAATTTTTTTCAGTGAAGTTGCTTATCTGCTGTGATTCCTGAAATATTTCCCTCAAAGATTAGGACCCCTTAGGACACAATCCCTCTTTTTCTTGATGAAGCTAGTACTCTTCATCCCTAAATTCAGTATATTGCTGTACACAGAAGGGCTGAGGTTACCAAGCAACCCAGGTTGCTTGATAGAGCAAGTGGTCCGGACTGTTGGTATCACTTGCAAATTTCATTGACGAGGATATTCTGTCGGCTTCCAGGCTGTCTGCAAAACACTGAAAACATCTAATTGTGGACCTTGCTGGAATCTTTTGCAAAAACTCTCCCTCAGTTATGACTCACTCCTCTTGCCAAGTATTTTCTATGATGTTTTCATTTAGTATGGGCTCCACTGACATTGTGTAGGGATAATGTTTTATGAGAGCACTGAATAGTTTTAATAAATAAATAATAAATACTAATAAGTACTTTGCTTATTACTGTATAATACTGTAGAACTAAGGAAGCTGACAGGTACTGTGATCAGAGGTGAGGGATTTGTGTTCCAATATTATTTAGTAGAAGAGGGGATTTACCCTGTGATTATTACAATGCTGCACTACAACATAAAAGGAGATACAAGCACCACTACTTCACCTGTGGGTATATGGCTATCCTTCTCCTTTGCTTCTGTAGCATTTGCCTCAAAACACAATGTTGTTAATGAAAATAAATTAATTTGTCTAAGCAGAAATGAAGCCTCTTCCTTGGAACTTGCCCTCCCTGCTTCATCTCAAAATTAAATCCTCTGCTTTCTCAATTCAGATTGATTCACAATTTATTATTTATTTCCTGGGTTGATGAACCGATAAATCAGTTTCGTGCACAGTCCTGACATGCTTAATGCCACAGAGATTCAGTAATTCAATTATTAAGCTTGGATTCATTGTGTCAAACAGCCTCATCTTCCTTACAGTCTGTTTTTCATGGTAAACAGGACAGAGCTTCGAAACTGCATCTCACAAACAAATCCAAGAAGAATGGAAGCTGCTGGCTCTAGCCTGTCTGTCCTCTTAGCAAAATAGAATTGAACGGTCATTTAAGTAGTTATGGAAGCTTGTATTGTTATCCACATCTCTGACATGTTGTGGCCCAAATAGGAAAGTGAACCATGCAGAAATACAGGTGGATCACTAAATAACATGTGATATATTCAGTACTTCTGCTTCCCGGGAAGAGAGAAATAGAAGCCTTGACCCTGGGATTCTTTAAGACCCCAAATAAGACTCAAAAGTTTGGCTGTGTGCTTATAGCTAAAATGCCTGAAAAGCAACTAAACAAGCAATAAGAAAGAAGGAAGCTGTTTTTAAAAATACAAATCCAAATATTTTTATTCCCATGGGCAGTTGTTAAATAGAGCATATTCTTTGTATTGCTTTTTCTTCATTTATAAGAAGTGATACATCAGAAGACTTTTGCTTTGGAGACTGCTGGTAGCTAAACATGCTTAATTATGATATACAAGGTCATGAAGTATTTGATACTGTATGAACTAAATTAAATGTATTCTTTTTATCTCAGAAGTATGCAGTGGCAAAAAAAGAAGAATTTCAATACCAATCGTCCAGAGAGTAATAAAACATGATTGTCAAAAGTGAATCAACCTGTAACCAGGCACTGCATTTCATAAAATCTACTGGATACACTGAAATGGAATAAGTGAAATATATTCCAAGAAATAGCAAATAACAGGATTTACAGTAATTTTAGGGAAATAGAAAGAAAGATGAAATTTAGTAGTGCTATGAGAATCTCCGTTGATATTTTTGGAGCAGCAGTCTCTGGATATGTAAGATCTCTCACTTAAGAAGTTAGGATAAGTGAACTTCATTTTTTAGAATAACTTTGCGTTTTAAAAAGCAGTATCTTATGAAAGTTAAACTTTATGCACAGGAAAACTAAAATTTTAATAAATTCTGAAGTTCTCCTCAGCAAGTCCTGAACAGAAAGGAACTTTCTTTTCTATTCCTCTTATCTCTTCCTCATTCCAGTGCAAATTTTTTTTCCTCTCCACTTTTCCCAGTCCTTACCAGTTCTTCTAACGCTCTTTCCTCTAAGTGTAGAGACTATCCTCAGACACTATTATTTCCTGCAATTTCCAAATTCTTCTAGCTTCCTTTCCGTAAGTCCAGCAAAAACATACAAATATTTAAATAATTTAGTTTTTCCATCCAAAAATATTTTACCGGGATAAAAGTTTCCCAAAACATCCAGAGATATGACCATAGTTCCATTAATTCTACAAGTTGGGATAGTTGGGTGAATCAGTGCTTTATCTCAGCTCTATCTATAATATTGATAGGTTTCATTCTAACTGGGAAATTTAAGAGCAGTTCTATACTATTCAATTTGCACTCATGTTTACTTGGCCCAGAAAATGAATGGGATAGTCCATATAATAAATACAAGAATTAAATACAAGTCAGGAATACCAGAGAGAAAAAAATCTGAGAATGAAGAACTTACTTGTCAGAAGAGCACTGATATTTAAAAACCTGCTGTTGGTGGTCAGCTTTTGCAGACTCAAGATATCTAAAAGCGTTGAGTATGCTCTGAAAAGGAAAAGAATAAAGCATTTAGTAATTTTGTCACCTATCAAATACTAAACCAAAACTTGTCCAACATAGATTGCTTTTCCATTTTATTAGGTTATTAATTCACAAAATATATTTTATTTCCCCACTGGATTTGTAGGGATTTTATGGGCTTCCAGAAGTTGAACTGCTCAGATCAAACTTCCTGGAGTGCATAGGGAGTCAGAACAATGAGAAGAGTAATTATATAACATATTATCTTGCATACCTACACTTCCAAGCTCTTACAGTTGACAGAGAACAGTGAAAATTAAATAAGTCTGACTCCTTTCTTGTTTAAAAAAACAATATACTGGAATAAATGACTTTCCAAAACAAGCACAGAAAATCATGTCCCTAAGTGTCTTTCAAACAAATGACTAAGAGTTCGTTTGCTATCTTTTGGAGTAGTTAATGTACTTGGTCTCCTAATTTGTGGTCTAGTAGCTGAGACTACGCCTTTGTACTCAAACATTATTCTACATTAAATCTAGCTTTGTAATTTGTCCTTAACTGACAACAAGGGAGTTGACCGTATCAAGAAGCCCCCTTAAATCTCCAAACCAAAAGGAAACTGAGACTAGGATGAGTGCTTCCACTATGCAGGCTGTGGTGGAAGGGGTTAGGGAAGTTGGGAATTAAGGAGTGGAGTTGAGCCTATGGAAAAAAAAGTGTTAGAGGGAAAGTGGGTTTAGTGTTGTCTTTGTTTCTCACTTTCCTATGCTATTTTTAATTGGAAAAAAATTAAATTAATTTTCCCCAAGTGGTGTCTGGGTTTGTTTTTTTTTTTTTTTGCCTATGATGGCAATTAGTGAATTATCCTCTTGTCTTTATTTCAATCTGTAAGATTTTCTGTCTTATTTTCTCCCCATGTTCTGCTGAGAAGAGGAAGTGAAAGACTAAATAAATGGATGGGTGCCTGGCTGCTGGCCAAAGGCAGCCCACCACAGCTATGAAATAACATTTCCATTGTCAATCTTTCCAAGATTCCCAGGACTTAGACTGGAATGAAGATATAAAATCCATACTAATAAAACTCTGCCTATAACACACAGGAATAAACAGAATTAGTAAGGAGCAGAAATGTTGCTCAGAGAAAACTGCATTAACAGGAAAACTTCATAGATCTCTACCTTCTGTACTGTAGTGCAGCCACAAATTTGAAAACAGAAACTTGAGGTAACAAGGACAAAGTCAAATGACTCTCACTTCATGAAAGGAGACAGCTGAAAACCTCATTTAAAAAAGATCTCTACTTGTGATACGATACTGAGGTGTCTTTGGCCCATTAAGGAATTTTTGAAAGCAATCATTGAAATGTAACATAGCAATTTTTTTAAAGTCAGAGATGAAGCTGATCGACTTACAGCAATACATTTATTCTGTCAGCATTCTTTTAGAAACAAATATTTAAAGTTCTTTCACTGCTAGGTTTTTACAGTCCTGAAGTGATTTATTTAATTCCAGATTTCATTAAGCTCCAGAACTCCATTTTAGCAATCATTATGATACTAATAGCACATTTCAGCTATGAAAAAGATTGAAGTGCTATGCATCTCTACCTGATATTGAAGGCTATGGGATAAAATCTCCGAGTCAGTACTGCAGAGGATTATGCATTTGTTTGGATTCCCTTGGTTTTGGTCAGGATATGCCTCATAGTGGCAAAATTAGCAAAACTCTTTCTAAAAGTCATTGAATGAACTCTTTCCTGAATGAGTTTCCTGTTAGAATTAATGTTCTGTTAAAATAATCAACTACCCACTAAAAAGATGAGATCTGTGGCAAACACTCACACTGCCTCACATACATGAGAGAAACCTCTGGTATAACAAAACCTAGAAGAATAAAAGTTTCCAGTAGAACTGAGCAAGTATAAAATTCTATCAACAATCTCCCATTTACAGCCCAACCCCTCTTGTAATTTAGCTGTGTTTTCAAGACTAAATGACTGAGCTCTCTTACCTGTACCCTGGGAAATATATAAACACACAATGAAATTAACTACTAGTTGGCAAAGAGAGCTTGGAGACAGCCTTATGAAAATGTCACCTAAATCCTCATCAACTGTCAAAAAAAATAAAGCAGTATATTAGGAAATACTAGGAATAGAACAGAAAACAGCAGAAGAAACAGATAATTCTGCCAAAGAAATCCATTGCCCATCTAGCATATTGAATATTGAATACGGTTCCAGTCATCTCACCTCAAAAATGACAGGATAGCAATAGAAGGATAAAGAAAAGGGTGACAGGATGATCAAAGGTATTTAATGGTTTCTGTACTAGGAAAGAAAAAAGAAAGGCTTTAGGATTTTCATATGGAAGAGGGACAAATGAGGAAAAGGACTGTGACAGAGCCCCAGGACAGTCATGAATAGTACTGAGAAAGTGAATAAAGAATGGTTTTCACTTTATTTCATGGCAAAGGAAGCAGTCACAATAAAATGAGCAAGTTAGCAAGTTTAAAACATGAAACCCAAGAAAGGATGCTTTCCACAAGGATCATAATTAAAGGGTGGAACTCATTGCCACAGGATATGGCGGGAAACTGCAAACATGTGTGGGCTTCAAAAAGCAAGTCACTGTAGTGGTGAAAGAAACATTGGCCAGTACTAGTCTGTGTTTTACCCAGAGCTGCACGGTATAAACCTTCAGGTTAAGAAACATTACAGAGTGCTGTAGGGTGATACCAAGAGAGGCTTGTCCTTTGGACCGATTTAAGTACACCTGTTGCAATTTTTCTCATTAATTTTTCTCTTTTTCTGAATTCTTAGTCATGCCTTGCAACATGCAGATGTTAGAGAGCATTAGTGCAAATATGTGATTTTAGATTTCTATAAACATATCTACAGAGGGGCCTATGAACCATTTTAAGTTCAAATAGTGCAGCCTACTCAGGCAGACAGGCTTTAGGCTAGGATTTTCTGAGGATCCTCAGGTCTGGCATCCAAGCATCCAACTGCAACTGAAGACTAAAGGGATCAGTAAACAAAATTCTCATTTTATGGAAATAAGAAATGCTATTGAATTTTCTCCCCTCAAAAAAGAAAGAAATGGTCTTTCTTGTGTAGTCAGTGGTTTTCATCTTAACTGTTTGAGTCTCATGATGGGAGGCATAGAGGTTTTCCCAGTCAAACACATAGACATAGGACATATGGAATTGTCACTTTCTGTTTATTGTGGTGATAAAATACCATTATTTTAGTGAATAAGTGAGGTTGCTTGAACTCTGTGTCAATCTTCTGTTCATCTGATGCAGATCTATTAAAGACTTTGCCCTGAGACTCTTATGCTACAAGTGAAGGGCTTGGTGACTTCCACCATGGGATGGCCGATGCTTCTGGTCAGATAAAAGGGCGTGGTTAGGAAACACTTTTAGAAGATTATGATGGAATTGTTCTGGCTGACTTTGGCTGACTACATCTCTGGTTTTGTAGGTGGTAACTAAATTGTGAGGCATGTCTGGCCCTACAACTCTTGGTTGCCCAGATCACTAACCTCGGTTGCTGTCACTATTCCCCTCTGCTACCTACCCATGTCATTTTTCATTGAAAACCAGGAGGTGGGAGGAGGGGTGGGGCATAGCCTGGTGTGACCCCAGTCACTGGGAAGTGAACCAGAAATCTGAGGAGAATTTTCTTCCAGTACTTTCATAGTGTTTACTCAATGTCTGTTTAGGACAAAAAATGTTTGCATGGCTTCTTAAATTGCTAAATATCCTGAAAGCTGAATATAACATTCTAGGCTAAGCTAACTTTGTATTTTGGCTACTGTTGTAGGTGGGATACTGGCTTAGGTAGACAGACCTGTCTGACCTCATGTAGACATTTTTAGTTACTCATTTATGCAAAATTCCAAAACACCAAAGGATTATCACAGGTCTGTACAGATGATTATTACAATTATCACTGTATTATTTTTTTTTCCTAAACCATGGATGGTCTTGTAAAGAATTCTGAAAATAAAACCCTTAATTTATTCTAATTACCCTAGAATGTGAAGTTGTACAAAGGTACTAGTGAAACTCAGAATTTTCTGCCCTCAAAAATTTTCTTGCACACTATCTGGAACAATTCCTAAGAGCCTTGTCCCAAAAAGGGAAACCAGACTCAAGAGATATTGCAGAAAAACTACTTCTTGCTACTGCATTGGAACAGTGACTGCTCTTGAAATTCATACTCTATACAGAGAAATGGTAGCTGTTCAAAACTGATGGGAAATGAGGTTTACATACAAATCAGTGTGGCTGCACAAGTTCCTTCAAAGCTTGTTAATTGTTACTTCAATTAACATGAAATCATTATTCTGTCCAAGCAAAAAGACTTTCCTATGCAGGCATGTACTTACTCCAACACCTGTCCATTCTAAAAGGTCACCACTCAGGTTGATTGGTATTTCAGCTAGCAGGGTTGTGTTGGTCTGCAAGGTATTCAAGTCCCCAAGCTGAGTTTATTTTCTCTGTGACAGTAATTGGTAAATTATGTAATTCATTCTGAGTAATGAGATTTTTGAGGAGAGGGAATGACAGAGCAGCCAGGTGGGTGCCTAGCCACTGGCCAAGATCAACCCACTGGATCCTTGGAGCAGTCAACATATTTATGCAACTTTGTTTTCAGTGAAAATGTCCAGGCTGGGTTTGATGCACCTCCATTGTATTCACCAATTCCATACCTTCAGTTAACTTAAACTAGACAAAGAATGTTTCTGTTCTCTGGGAGTGTGAGTATGCAACCCTACTGTCCTACCACATCCAGTACAGACAGTCTGAAAATGCATTATCCAGCCCTGTTTTCCACTTGGAAATTGTTAATGGGCAGATTTCTGCAGACACATTTGTTAATTATGCATTCAATTGTTTGGACAAGGCACTTTTAACATGTGGGTGGTTTGACAGCTGTTTTATATTGGCTATGCATTGTTAAACAATAGTTTCTACTTCTGCCTTATGTGCCTTATGGTGAAGGAAGAATGGCACTGCTCATGAATGGCCACTGCATAGTAAGCAGAATGTTTCTACTTGCTGAATAGATGAAAATAACTTTCAGCAAGATATAGGTGAGTAAAAAATAACTGAATAACAAACAGAAAAAAAATGACCATGCTCATTTGCACCTGGATTTGTTGTTTGTATGTGAATACAAAACAATCAGTAAAGTGTTTCCTCACACACATAAGCATTTCTCAAATAGCTGTTTGGATGTAACAAACATTTTTGTCAAATGTTAAAGCAGAAGTAAACCAGATTTTAAGAAAACAAGTTTTTTGGGATCATCATGTAATCTGTAATGCAAAGGTTCCTCAAGGAGTTTTGATTAAAAGCTATGGAGGCAATAAATTAAAATAATTATATTTGCTCTAAGTTTGGACAATCATCTGGAATGATTTCATTTTCTTTAAGCTTGGTCAACCTAAGTGCATACACACCACCTGAAAAGATCACATCTGGTAGGGTCAATGCTTTTTCTTTGCCCTTCCAATACCACATACACAACATTTTTTAAGTCCCAAAGGCCTTTGACATTGCATTACAATGGATCTGCCACCTCTAATATGCTGAGCAAAACAAGGCATACTCCCCAAGAGAGGGGAAGCAGACAATCTGCCCTGAGGCTTCCCTATTGTTATTTCATTTAGAGAGACAGGCAATATCACAGTATCTATGACAAGAGAGCAAAAGATTTCAAATCCTCCCAGCTGTCTCCTCCTTAATTTGATACTGATTGTTCAGTTGGTCCCAACTGTCCATAATGCACTGAGATTTCTTGTGGCTGCTGTGTTAGAGAAATCTCCCACCTACTTGTGATGTGCTCTTCTTCTAGAGGCAGCAGACACTGTGCTACCTTGTGCAGGAGCAAGCTGGTTTTCTATAGAAGATTTCCATGGTGTGTCAGGAAGTCATACTTTAATGCTTGAACTTTTCTAATTGCCTCAGCTTAGTTTCATAAGGACACGTGCAACACAAAGATGTGTGTGAGGAACATTCCACAGCTGAGTAAGCATTGCCTTGGGAGGGATGGACAAAAAAGAGTGTGATGGTCAGTACAGTATACTTGTTTGATAAGTTTGGGCTGACGCTTAGGGAAAACTGTGCAGATAGCAAAGAACAAGGGTTGTTTCCCTGACACACTCTCTAGGACATAGACTCTTCTCTATGCAATAGACACTGATCAGAATTGTTAAGAACAGGGACTCTCTGAGAGACTGTCTAGTTCATGCACTATCTCAATTTGGCATGCTTATTGTGCCTTGCTGCTCAGCAGGAATATTAAAGACTTTCAGAGTTATCATTCTTCTCCACAGTGGGTATCGAAATCCTTTCCTATTTGAGATGCAGCATTGTGCAATTACAAAGAGGCTGCGCCACCGCCTCAGGTCTTGCAATGAAAGGGGTAGAACTAGAAGTAAAATTTATGTCAGCTGTCCTAGGTGCTGTGCAAGTACCATCACAACAGACTGACAGAGATGACACAACTTATAGGTAAGGGCAGAGAAATGACACAACTTGCCACATGTCACATAGGTGAGGCTTACTCAACCTTTGTTATCTGATAAGCTGCTCTGCCTCTGAAACACTGCTAATGAAATGGTGATGCTATCAGAAGGCAACTGAAAATAAAAGTCTGTGAATTGCTGAAAGTTATTGCTAGCGTCACAAAAGTGACACTCATTAAAGTACCACCCTCCAGCAAAGCAAAATAGGACAACCATAACACAGACTTACAATTTGCACAGAGAACTCACTATACAGGAGATATAGGTATACTAGGAAGAAAAAACTGTTAACATAGTATCAATTCAATCAGCTATTTTTATTGCAGGACTAGAATAAATGAATGCATATCTTGTTAAAAGAATCTGTGGGCACAGTCCTGCTTCATTTATACATTGAAATAATGATCTTGCTTTATAAAAGAATCTCATTCAGTGACAGCCTTGAAATCATTCACATGATGATCATTAAGATGAGCAAGATTTCACTTAATATGGTCAGCTGACATTCTTGATGCATATCACACATTACCAATTATACTTTTATGTTATCCTTACTCAGCACTGAAACACTTAAAATGATATTTCATCCATTCAAGCATCAATATCAATCTCTGGCTACATTAAGTATTTCCAGTTAAACAGTGTGAAAAATCCCACCTTTTAAGCTATGGTTTCAGTTAAACAACTCAGCTGAAAGTGACAAGAATAACACTTATTCAATTTCCTCATTTCACGTACCAAAATGATTGGCAGTAATCCATCTCACTCAAACAGTGATCTCCCATTGCTTCCAACAAGATATAAATGGAAACAAATAATCTTGATCAATCTACAGCTTATACACATAATAAATAGCATGTTGCAATCAGTAAGCTAATCTGTAAGGGTACAGTTTATAGCAGCAGGTCATTTGCTTGTACTGCAATTTAGATTTCAGTTTTCTCATATGTGCTTAGCAATTTTACCTGCAGTGTTTCTCAGAACACTGTGATCCCATTGTTTAAGGCAATTTGACCATGCAGAAGGACAGTGATGTGTCTCTAATTTAACTTGCACAAAGAAGTCCACTTTAACCTTCCTTGTGCCAAAAAGAAAGGCTTTGCTTACAGATTAAGACCTTCTTATGGGTCCTCTTTGATCACTAAGTGTGACCTCCTGCAGAATATATGATGCAGAATCCCTATTAGTTTGCAGATCCCTATTAGCCTAAACTACTCCTTTCCTACCTGTAGCCTGCTTTTCAACAGCAAAACTGGTTTTTTTAGTGTATGAAAATAGGATTCCTCTTCTAAATTATGTTTTCCCTTCTTCTGTAAAGAGAAATCAGAAAAGAAAAAGAAAAGCTGATAGAGAAAAATGGCTTTAAAGACTTAAAGAAAGTCAGGGAAGGTATGCTATGGAATCACTGCTAGCCAGTTCCTCCCATCCAGCTCCAGAGTATGTTTGTCTGTAAAATAAGAAAGCAGAATCTATTCTATCTACAGCTATATCATTACCAAAAGCACTAAGTAATTGGGGGAATTGAAAGGTTGCATACTGAATAGGACTCAGCTGATTATTTCAGGTCCAGGCACCCCTGGGAAAATCTGCAAGATAAGCAGAGGTTCAGCAAATTTGAGATAGTCTAAAATATTGCCTTGGGGATTGGGCCAAATGGTTTGCAGTACAGTCAGTTGGTGGGCTGAGGGTGGAAGCATAACCCAGCCCTCTGTGCAGATACTGGACAGTGGCTTTCATTAAGCACAGGAACCTGGAAATACCATGCCTTGTTGTGGCAAAACACCCCCTGGCACTCCCTGCTGCTGTCCTTTGGGAGAGCAGTGTGCTGCTCTGGCACGAGGAACGCTGATGAATGCAGGCAGAAGGTCAAGCAATAGATCAAATATTTCTTTGTTCCCTTCACTGTGTAGTTGGCATGCACTGAAGTTAGTTGGACCTTGCTTATGTCTAGCAGGCACAGTAATAGTTTACCTGAGCTTTGTTCAACTCTTCGGTGAGGGAGAATGAGGCCTAAGGGAAACCTGACCCTTCCAATACCAATGTGCCAGCATTAAACCTCACATCTTTGTGTCTACAGCTGCAATAATATCACATTCTATGGATTGAGACAGGTGCTGAAATTTTTTTATGAGTAGCCATTGCGGTTAAAGTAAAAACTCTTCAGAAACATAAAAGTTCCTTGAAGCACTATAGTGTTTATAATGAAAAAAGAAGTAAGTCACTATAAATATTTAAGTATCTTAAATAAAGATTAATTAAGGACTAGGCTGGAAACTGCCTTTGTTTTTAAAGCAATAAATTTTTAATTGCAAAGTATACATTAGTAACAAATTGTTGTTTAATGGTGATATAAAAAGAGAAATCTGAAAGCCAAGGATAAGGATCGTGTACCTGTGTATGCATCTGCATGCAGAGCACTTTACTATACTTGGACAAATAGTACAAAACAGTATTGAGTAAAAATATATTAATTTGAATAAAATGGCAACTTTTTCTAAAGTATTTGCTATCTTTTTCACTTGTATGACTTTATGCTCATATGGAAGAGCATCCCTTACAAGAATACAAACTGCAAATACCTACTAAAGATTTTCATGTGGCTGACATTCCACTGATTAGAAAAGTACAGAACAAACAGAAAGATGCCAATTAAAAGCAGTGAAAACATCTACTTTAACTGCAGGGAAGAAGCCATATCTATGGAGCACGAACATAAGCAAAGAGTTTCAGTTTTTAGTAATTGGTTATTAAACAGCATAGTTAGCCATCTGAAAATAGATGCAGATATTCCATGTGTAATGTCATGGCTTCTTTTAATGTATTGTCAACCTAAATGAAAATAAAGGTAATTAATTACTCTCTGGTCTTTTAAAAGAAATAGATACCAGAAAGTCACCATGAGTTCCATTATTCTCCAGCACTCAGAGAACCTGAAAAAACTGGCTTTGGAATGCAATGGGCAAGGCATACTTTGGTTCTGTTTTAGCCTAATGCCTTGGTTTGTTTTGTTGACTCACACTTCCCCTGTTGAGTGAGCTTGTGTATTTGTGCAACTGCACACATTGAGCTTTACACTCAAGTGAGGATATTGCTGTCCATCCAGGTTCACAATGCTCAGTTTTGAATGTTGGGTACTAAGCTGAAGAAGTAGTGCAGTATGTCCACCATGCACCAAGTGGAAGTTGATTCCTACAATAGCAGTTGTATGAAGGTAATTCCAAAATGCAGTTTTATGATTGGATGAACTGAACTGAAAAAACAATCAAACTTCAAGAAGACTCTTACCTGAACTGAAGCCAGTTCTTGATACAAAAAACATATACCTGACTGAAATAATTCAGTTTCCCTATATACAAGCGTGGCCTCCTAGCATGTACACAAAAGGTCTCTTTCCTATACTGTTGCTTCCCTTTGGACACTCAGAGCCATGAACACAAGAGATATAAAAACAAAGGGCCAGAGAAAACCTCTTAGTGTTTCCCCCAGCTGCTCTCCTGGTAGGATATTAATCAGAAAGCAGTTTCATGTATTTTTCTAGACTGTTTGAATTTCCTAGATGCAACCTTCCAAACTGAGCCCAGACCACCTCCAGTAGGATATTGCTATGATATTTGGGTACTGACTAGCTGCCCCTTAATACTTTATTCTAAGTTTACAGTGGAACAGAGAATATGAAGTGAATGCACTAGAGTGAGGGACTCAAAACCAGAAGAAGTGGGCAGTTAAATAAAAGAGATTTTGAACTGCACAGTCCAGACGTATCTGAACACACTGGGTCACATCTTCAATTGGTAGAAATAACCTTAAAACCAATAATCTCAGAGCTACACTGGTTGTGTATGGTAGTGATGTAGCACAAGTCAAAAAGCATCCAGTGCTGGGCTCCCACATTGCTAAGCTTTGGTGGTTTGCATATTTTATAAAACAAGTTGTGGAAACAATCATGAGGCGTTGCTAGCACTTTACAAGCTGCACTCTTAGAAAGCCTGAGCAACTCAGCTGGTGTGTAGCTCTGGAGCTGCTCTGCCTCCCCACAGCAGGGACTGTGCACACTGGCAGGACAATCTGGGATAGCCTCCACATCCTCTCCCCAGTTGTACACACACTGGATGTACACATCAGGGATGCCTTCAGCCTTCCCAGTATTTACCAGGGTAGCTTTTTGAGCACCCAGGAACTTCTTCCCTGAGGATAGCATAAAATCTTCTAAGCATTAAAAACAAATGGGGAGAAAAATAATATTTTTTCATCAATTTTGAGCACGGATTTTCCTGGCACTTTATTGAGACATAAATTACATTATCAAATGCTTATTCAGCTCTAACGGTCCTTCCTTTAACCCTTGCCAATTTAAAATGTTCATTTTAAACTCATTTTAAGTTCATTTTAAAATTTTCATTTTAAATTCAGTGATAGGGCTGTTTCTCACTGCCTAAATTTATTTATATCCAGCATAGGCCATAGTCTTGGTTGCACTAATGAGAAATAAAGCCAAGTGAATTTGACATCACCTGTAAAAACAGGCTCTACTGCAATAGACTTCCTCCATTCACTCTAATATACTTTCTCTCTCACAACATTTCAAGGAGCCACAATGCTCCCTGCTTTCTCAGTTGTAGGTGTAAGATTTTGACAGAGGTCACATTTTAGGGATGCTTGATATAAAGAGAAATTATTGGCACTGATAAATTTATCAAGATATATATTGATATAGTAAGAGCTTAATCTGTCTAGTTTTGCTAGATTTACAAGATCAAGAAAGAATGATCAGAAATTTATCTATATCAAGGTACATTTGGAACTAAACACCACTGCTGGCAAATAAAACCACAATGCCTTTCAGTATTATTCACAAAGATTGTTTTGGGTGCCCAGTAGAGTGGTTTGATACCAACATTTCCTACTGAGGATTCCCTGCTGAAGCCAGAGCATGGTGCCACACCAGCCCAGCTGAGGGCAGAATCAGGACCCACACGTGTTTTGACCACCAGAGCCATGGTCCATCCCTTGCCTACACAACTCCTAGTCACTAACATTTCCAGAGGTATCAACTAGTGCTGAAATCTGACTAACAGAAATCAGGATACAGTCTTTTCTATAAAATTGCAACTTGTCTACAGCACAAATGAAGCAAGCATGTCTCTTATCATTGATCTCTTTCTCTAATTTGAGCAATAAATGTGTTGAAGCACTGCTGTAAGCAAGGTGGGAAGACTACTCCTGTGCATCAGAAGTAAAAAAAATAAGAAAAGACAGTAAAAAACCCCATGTTTTCTTCCTTAAACAGATAAAATCACAGCATAGAACTCTCAGAATCTGACAGCAAAGCACTAATTTGCTTCTTTGAATGATGCAGATTCAATCAATAAATCCCCAGCTATCAGAGTGTTGGGGGTTGAATAA
>VXBI01006993.1:26898-48832 GCA_013397375.1 Toxostoma redivivum | reverse complement strand
CCTGTCTCTCAAACCAAGACAGGCAGAAAGCACCTGAACACTGGGAAAGTTTAGTTCTTATGGTGTTGAAGTAGTGAGTGACTGCTATAGGAGTCCTTTGTTTTGTTTAGATTAATTGGTTTTTGTAGAAAGTTTGTCAGGAGTGCAATTGTATTCTAAGAAGGCTTTGGAACTGATTCAAGTTTAGTTATTAAACTAGAGTAAACTAGGAATTGCTTGCCTGATGTCAATTCATGTTTGTATCTTGTTTTCTTTCTTAAAAGCAAACCAGAGCCTTACAAAAACATATTCCTTGAATCTTGTATTAGTAGATTCTCTTTGAAGGTAGGTTTCATAGGAACTTGTTACAGTAATTCTAGAGTTTCTTTATTTATCTGTAACCTTTTTACTTGCCTTGACAAGTGAAATATGTCCTTCCTTTTACAATTAGTATTTTGGGCAACAGGAAATGTACAATATGCTTTGTTTTAGGAACTGGCTATAGTTATCAACGTTTTTTACTGATAGCTTCTTTCAGTTCCTTTTTTGTGAGTTTGATGTTTGTGTCTCTCTCTCTCTCTCATGCTGTCATTCCTTCTTGTGCAGCTTATTTTCTTCATTTTCTACATTCCCCTGTTTGTTGTACTGTCCTTTTCTGTATAATCCTCTTCATACCTTCCTGCCCAATGCTGTTGTGAGCTGCCATAATTTTTGTGACTTAAGGCTCTTAATCCTACTGTTTATCTAATCAATGTCGGTTTCCTCAGAAGAGAGCCTGCCAAATGCTCCTCTTCCCGGCAGCTGTGTCTTAGGTGTCCTAGTGTGATTTGAAACTTGCTCTCATTTGTTAGTTTTCTATTAATTTGGTACGTCATCTCTCCCTCTGTAATGAACTGAAGCTAATTAATTTTAGGTGAAAACAGCTTTGTTTTTTAATAGCAGAAAACCTGTGTTTCTATAAATTAATGTTTTATATTCCTTTAATTTTTCTTTTTTAGATGCTGGATGTCTATGACATTCTTCCTTTTGATAATCCAGATGGTGGCGTTTGGAAACAAGGCTTTGATATCACATACAATGAAAATGAGTGGGACAGTGAACCACTTCAAGTTTTTGTTGTGCCTCACTCACATAATGATCCAGGTAATGTGTTGACTGTATTGATTTGAGGGTCTAGAGGTTTTTGGATTAGGAAATGCATTGCTATTTCTGTTAAGATTTGGGTTTTTTTGAAGCATACCAGTTAATACGTTAGATTTAAGTCTCGCAAGGCAGTTAAACAGATGTATGATTCAAGTTCTGTTGAGTTCCAGTGACAACTGTTATTATACAAGTTGTATGTCTACTGAATTTATTAATGGGAGCAAAACTTCCATGTTGAAATTGGAAAGTGACATGAATTTTTGGTAACCCATTCAGTTTATACATTGCTTCATTAAATACCATCAGTTCTTAAGTAGATTTTTTGAATTGTCATAGATATTTAACCCTTAGCCTGTGCTAAAGAAATATGCTTTTAGAAGATGTAACAAAGGCAAATCTGAAGTTTTTGACACTTCCTTCACTTTTTTGTGCAAACCCCAACCTATAGTGGGATAATGAAAAGTCTAGATTTAAACAGAAATCTACATATGCTTACAGAATTTAATTTCCACCCAAGTGGGTTTACAGTGTAGTAAACAAGATGGAGAAATGTTTATTTTGGAATAATTTCTTGGTAAAAGTGGCCAAAAAGTGAATTATACTGCTGCACTCTTGTTCTAGTACATGTACACTGATCATGTGAGGCTGGTGGCACTGGTTGCTGTCATAGAAAGCCACAATTTCAGTGATACTAAATTTTATCACTGTATATCTCTCTAAATTTTTTTTTTGTATGAAGTACTGTGGATCTGAGTGAAGGTATGGTAGTTTGAACATAAATTGCTTTTATTTGTGTGTATATAGCATTTCAAAGAAAATGAACACCGGAATGTGGAATTACTATTTTGTCCAGTTATGACAGATATTAATGCAGTATGGATATGATAAAAATATTCAGAGCAAATAATCATAGTATAAACCTAGATCAGCCTATCTATTGAATTGTCTTTGAACCTGTGTCCATTTATTTCTTCTTTGGTTGTAGATCTCCTAAAAACTTCCCTAGAAAGAAGTAACTCTTCATTACGGGCACATGATGAATCAAAGCAATCCTAAAGCAATATATGGAGCTACTCATTCTCTTGGGTCTACTAGAATGGGGTGTGGAATTTACCTGTATCCCTTTTTTTCTGCTGACACTGCTAGGATCATATCCTAACTGGCACAGGACTGTTGGAAGTCCACTAGAGGCCAGTTGCCTGGTGTCACATCTGCCCTCCTGGAATATCTTCACCTGAATTGAACAAACACCCTGTGCACAGTATAGGCTGAGGTAACTTCTCAAGAGCATGTTGCTTAGAAGCTGCAGGGGAATGTCCTGAGGTAATCTGTGAAGAGATTTGCAGGTAACTTCACCAGTGCCTATTCAAGTCATGAGCTTTAGCAGGGGCTCACTGTTCTGGCACTGACTTTTTTTTTTTTTAATTTCATTTCCACTGGTACTTTTTCTGCAGGTTCTAGTAATTTAATTTTGGTTTTATTTTATTTATACACCTTCTGTATCTCTCTTCCAGTTTTTTTGTCTCTTTCTTATAAGAGGAGGTCAGGGAAGGGGAGTGGCTGCAAGGGGCTTTATTTCCAGCTAGACTTAAACCACAACAACAGGCAACACCTTTTGTGTATGGCAACTTTGGCATTTGGTGCCTTAATAGGATTTGGTTCATCCAGTAGCACCAGTTCTATTTATGAAAAATGGCCCACTGAGCCTTCATTCTGAAGAATCTGAGAAATTTAAGTTCTCTGAGTTTACTGAATCACTCCTCACATCAAGATTATTGCTCTGCAGGGGAATCCAGACAGATTGGATAGGGACCAATGCCAGCTGTGTGAGGCTCAACAAGGTGAAATGTTGGGTCCTGCCCTTGGGTCACAACAACCCCAGACAGTGTTACAGGCTGGGGACAGAGCGGCTGGAGTGTTGCCCAATGGAAAACCTCACAGTGCTGGTCAACTGCAGCTGAACATGAGCCAGCTGTGCCCAGGTGGCCAAAAAGGCCAAAGGCACCTGGTCTGTGTCAGCAATAGTGGGGCAGCAGGAGCAGGGTGGTGACCATCCATCCCCCTGTCCTGGCACTGGTAAGGCCACATCCTGCATCCTATGTCCAGCTCTGGGCCCCTCAATTCAGGAAGGCCATTGAGGGGCTGGAGTGTGTCCAGAGAAGGGAACCGAGTTGGGGCAGGGTCTGGAGCACAAAGTCTGATGAGGAAGCTGAGCAGGCGTTCTCCAGGCATTTAGCCTGGAGAAAAAGAGACTCAGGAGGGATCTTATTACTACCACTACCTGAGAGGTGGTCATAGCCAGGTGGGAACTGGGCTCTTCTCCCAACTCTTCTCTACTGTAGCAAGTTTCAGTACAAGTGGAAACTGCCTCAGGTTGTGCCCAGGGCAGGTTTACATGGGATATTAGGATAAATTTCTCCTGTGAAAGGGTGCTTGAACATTGCAATTGGCTGCCCAGAGAAGCGCCATTCCTGCAGGTATTCATAAAAGCAGGTGGATATGGGCACTTAGGGACATGGTTTAGTGGTGAACACTGTGGTACTGAATTAATGATTGATTTTCTTAGAAGCCTTCTTTGATCCAAATTATTCTGTGACTATTTGGGTAGTGTCACTAAAAATGATATTCCTCCTCACTGTATGCCAAGCAGGCCATACAGTCTGGAGCCTATTGTTGGCTCAGCTGGATAATAGCAAAAGCCATGCAGAACTTCATGCAGAGAC
The DNA here is from genome assembly GCA_013397375.1 of Toxostoma redivivum. Lineage (NCBI taxonomy): Eukaryota > Metazoa > Chordata > Aves > Passeriformes > Mimidae > Toxostoma > Toxostoma redivivum. The sequence continues at coordinate 44,987 of VXBI01006993.1, read as the reverse complement.
CCCCGATTTTTAGATATATGTCTTCTGATACTAGGAGACTGAATAGCACTGTGTTGCTTCTATACAAAGGGTCCCCAAAATAGTTGGGATGATGGCCACATCTATTCTCAGTCTCTAAATTCAGATGAAAATTACTAAGCTTGTTCAGTGAAAAATGCCTTGAACTTTACTATATATTTGCCATGATGCTTGAAATATGATACCACCTTTTGGAGAGTCAGAGAATAATAAACTTTTTCTCTAGATCCAGAGACCCTCTCCATGGCAGTATTATTGGTTCTTGGCCCATGTTTAAAAAGCACAATCAAACAACAAAAAAATCCAACAAAACCCACACAAGCACACAAGTAAAAAACTCCAAACAGCCACTCCCCAGCAATAATAAACTAAACAAAAGACTGTGTCCCAGATAAAAAACACCTACACCACCAAAAGCATCAACCAAAAAATCCCACTAAAAAATTATAACCAAACCCACCCATCCTCCCAAACCTTCCAAAGGAGTCTGTGAGTAACTAAAATTAGTAAACCTGTAAGACAGATAAAGTATAAATACTGCTCCATAACCAGAGGTAGCTTCACCAGTATCTTTTCCTGTTTAACTTCTTGTGCTATCAATGATGTAGTTTCCTTTTTTCAGTAGGAATTTCCTCTTTACTTAGGAAGTATATTAGCCATGTATTTATTTCTTAATTTTACATATGAGTGATACCTCTTGTTATACTTGAGAGCTCCATTTAAGGAAGTTTAATCTGTTTCTATTTTGCCCTTTCAAGCACTGCTCTGGCCCTCCTCCAAACATAGGGATGTAGGCCATAGTGAGCATAGCTTCAGTGATGGATTTTTACAAGCCTTTATAACATTTGTCTTGGAGGGAGTTATAAATGAAATTTACAGTAAGGTACATATTCTTTGACAAGAAAGAGAGAAAGTCCTCCCTGTGACTATCCCTTCAATAACAGAGTTTGAAACATTCTGTGAAGTTATGAGAACTGTCTCCCATCATCTTGTTGCTACTTTTTTCCTGAATATGTTGCCTGAAGTCTTAATGCTATTGTCATTCACCATTGAGAGTTGATTTTCTTGCTGGCATCTGTTTTTTGTTCCTCAGTCTTTGTTCTTAGTGTGTAAATTCTTCATGCCTTTACAATAAAATTATGTCTGTCTTTCATCAGCAGCAATGAAAATGAAGAAATCTGTATCTCCTCTTGCATACAATCTAAATATCTCTTGGCTTGTTCAAGCGTCTCAGTTGATATTCAGTCGATGTAAACTGAGACAGAACTCTGGTAAAAGTAAACCATTCCTTCACCAAAGGTGATTGTGTGAGACTGCTTATTGCTTGCTTTTGTGAAGGCTTTTATAGAAATCTCATTACTTGATACTGCTTTTTAATGACATGTCTGTGGAATTTTTTTGCAGTATGAAATTGCATATTAACAAGCACTTGAAAGAAGGAAAATTTATCTGTAACATCTGGAATCTCCCATATAACTAATGATTACTTTATTCCTTTCCCAAGAATTAAAATCATTGTGCAAAGGAAATGCCTTCTGGAAAAAAAAGCTTAAGTTATCATGAATGTACTGTGTAACAATATATGTGAAATATATTTACCAAGAAATGGGGTCAGGAAAGGTATAACTATATTAGCTGCAGAAGCTTTAAATTCTCATTAGATTTTATGTTTTCTCATCTGAGGCTACTTTCTCTTTACCTTTTCATATAACCAGTTATGTTAGTGAGAATATGTAGCTCAAAGGCAAAGAAAAGGTCTTGAAACGACCTTGTCTAGAGTGTGACATCTGTGCTCATGCTGTGGGGCTAGAAATTGCATGGTCCTTTCCAATCCAAGTCACTCTGTGAATCTGTGAAACACAATCAATGGGGAAGGTGGTGGGTTTAGGTTCCACCTTCTTTTTTGGAGGGATGGCTGAATGTGCTGGTGCTCTGAAACAGTGTGTGATGCTAAATCTGGGTTAGCTGCTTCTGTGTGAATTTAACCATGACCTGCAAACTTGGGGTCTTTATGCTTTCTCTGCAGTAGATAATACGTTTACTCATTTTGGGAAATAAATTTTGGGAGTGGATCCCCTTCAGACTTTTGATCAGTAGTGGCACAATTGTCTTTAGTTTCTGGCAACTGATAAAGATTTGAGCACCCTAGTAGTATGTCTGATTTTGGGAGGACTCACCTAGTGCAGATTAATCTTAAACCATGAAGAGAAGATTGGTTGTTAGGTGAGATTATAGCTGTCATGGGTAGGTGGCAATCCTGTCAGGAGCAGATTAAGGAGAGAGCATATAATCTGCTGTGCTGGCAGAGCCCTTAAGTTGGCTCTCACCTGCTTCAACTGTGGTTTTTTGTGGCTGCCTCAAGTGCAGGAGTCAGCTGAAATGCAGAGGGGAGATTGTCAGCCAGCACAGATGGGCTTGAAGGATGAGGCTTGGATATGACTGGAGGGATGGAAAGATACTTCTAGCATCTATTGATCTGCAATAATTTTGGTAATGACTTCTCATTAAACTATTTAAGAATTGAAACTAGTGAGCTTTCTAATATATATGTGTACCAAATAAGAGTATTTCCTTGCTGAATATGGTGGTTACAGACCTAGTATAAGCAGCACTTAAGTGGAATTGAAAGTGACTGAAATAGATTATTCTCCTGCTTCTCCACCCACGTGCAAATGTATGGGCACATAGGTCAGAACTAAACACTACTTTGTAACACTTCATCAATTATGTAAAACAGTGATAACTTTGCCTTACTACTACTTACATGAATCAACTTTTATTACTTAAGAATAATTTCTCAGGAGAAATCTATATAGGCCTAAATCAGTGTTAAGAAAACTTGACCATAAAATTAGATGCTGTTAATACACCATGGAGTTTCACATATGTTTTCTGTTCACTGGGTCTGGATATGTTTTTCTGGTGACTTCTTAGTTTTCCTGACATGTTTGGAACATGCTTAAACTGTTTGACCCACCAAAATACAAGAAATAGGCAGCTTACAAGTTTTTCTTGACATACTGAATGAGGGAAATTAGAGTTTTATTATTGGCTTATTTCTCAATATTTCTGTGTTTTCAGAAGAGATGTAGTTCATTTGAAAATTGACAGGACTGTTACAGAAAGGACACTTTTGACTGCTCATTAGTAGAAATTTCCTTTCCATCTTAGCTATGATGGCAGCAGATTTGATATGTACAAAAGCAAAGGTAGATATTGCATAGGACTTAAAATGTAAGAAGTCTAATTACAGTTTCGGTACTATCTCACAGATCAAGGCAGATTTTACTTTTTGTGAAATGTGCAATCATTTGAGTTTTTAGTTATGCTTATGAAATTAAACCTGATAAATGAAATTTTTCTTGATTTACCTTGAGCAGAGATCTTTTACAAGTTAAGGTATGTTGTTGGAAAAGTAAATACTTTTAATTTCAGGGTATCTTTTTCTAACTAATTATTTTACTTTGGTACATTATTTTGCAGGAACAAGCTCATCTATCTAATTTCTTTTGAATCACAATGAATGCTTTCACAGGAATGTTTCAGGGGACTTTCTCTCTTGGATTTGACTATGTGAAAAAGAAAAATGAGAAACAATCTTATACAACTTTTAGTTTTAATTTGAGATTGCCTCACCATCAGGTTTTTCAAGTTTTATTTCACAGTCTTGGCTGTGAGTCATTCATCTTCGCTGAAAAGATACTTTTTGGTGAAATTAGCACTGAAGTGTTTTGTCAGAAACATCCATAAAATATTAACTTGTATGTCTGTTCTGTATTTTACATCATAGAATGATGATGCAGTACTTCTGAATTAAAAAAAAAAACAAGTTGTGCTTTCTCTACTTCAAAATAAGGGACTTTTAAAAATGCTGAATCTACAAAGGAGCTAATGACAAATTATTTTCATGTGTAATGATACTTACTAAAATGTAAATTAAAACTTAGTTTTTGGATTTATTTCTAGTATTTGCCTTTTTGTCATTGCCTATGTATGGTCAATTAAACACACAAGCACACAATGCTGAAGTTCTTTAGAGCTCTTCTTTTAGAGGTAAGAAGTCATGGTTACATGGCCTTTTTTTGTTTGTTTAGTATTTTTGTTGTTGTTGGGGGTTTTTTTCTGTTTTTGTTTATGAAAATCTTTTATTGTTGCATTTTGTGCAGCTTGGATATAATTAAGAAAAAGGACATCCTCGCAGTTTACGATACTTTTCTTACTTCCTCAGCTATCAAAACAGTCACTTAACTTTGTCTTCTCACAGGAACTAGTTAGTTGGGAATCTAGCAAAAGTGTAAAAAAAAAAAAAGAAATTAAAAATTACTGATAATTTTTACGTACTTGGGTGTACATTGTAAAGATCAAGAACTGAAGTCCCAGTAATATATTTGCAAAGAGGATGCTTTTATTTTCTGGAAAGCTGTATAGTGCTAGCTGAAACTTAATGGTTTTATTTAATACTGGCATAAAATTAATGAGTTACACAAGTTTCTTGTGTTGCAAGAAGTGCCACTGATGTGTGAATTTTAGACTCAGTGAAATGAATTATGATCTCCTGAAAATTAAATCAGAGATGCAAGCTTCTATCAAAAATGCATTAATCTAGCATATATGGGCATAATATTTCAGAAATTAATGAGATCTGCCTCCTCATCAAAACAGACTTATCAGAAACAAGAAATGTTTTTAAAGGCACATTTCCTCTTAAAACTTGGAGGGTGACTTGTGGAAGTAAGTAATTGAAAAACTGATTTTGTTTTATTTCAAGTTAATTTTAAAACAAAAGACAAAAAAAAATGCAAATGTAAAAAACCCCCCAGGAATCTTGCAGGTATATATAAACAGTACCTAAATACATTTGCTATAAATGGATTTGTGATTCTTGTCATGATCAAATTGTTAAGTGCTTTTGCTTAAAGTAACTTTTTGAATAATGCTAATTTGTCAGCTTCTGTTCTGATTTTGTCCTGAAAGTTTCCCTTTGTCTCTTCATCTCTGTCACCCATGCTAAGACACAAGACTGCCTTTCTCTAGTGCAAAGAGCTGATAGAGCTTCAAGAAAGAATTTGAACTTGAAAGTGTAGACAGGAAAAGTGGCAAATCAATTAATTAAATGTTGTAGGATTTTTTGCAGAGCAATGAGTGGTGTTGATATTCAGACATAATTCTTGGAGTTTGCTGTCAAGTCAAGTAAATTTACATTACAGTGGGCTAAAAATTCAAGGAAATAACAGCTGCATAACAATGATAAATCTCAGAGATGTTGGAGGAGATAGCAAGTTTTGAGGAAAAGCATGAGAGAGAGAATCAAAAGGCAAGCAGCTCAGCAGTATGTACCCTCTGGTGTTACCACACAGGCTGGCAGAAAATGAAAGTATCTGGCAAAGTCCTCAATATGTATTAAGTCAAGCCTAGCATAATAATATGAAAGACAGTACTACTTTTTCTCTTGTTTACAGGGTTGTTAAATATTAGAATGGTGGAGTCACCATCCCTGGAGGTGTTGAAGGAAAAGCTGCATGTGGCACTCAGTGTGATCATATGATTTATAAGGTGGTGGTTAGTCAGAGGTTGGACTTGATTTCAGACGTCTTCTATAACCTCAGTGATTCTGTGATTTTTATGTTGACAAAGGAACTTTATGTACATTTAAACCACAAAGTGTTATTTTGCTGTTAATAGCATATTTAGACTTGGTAATTGCAGCTTTAAACTATTGCAATTTTTCCATGTGTTACTGTCTTTGTATTGGAAGTTTCCTGTTCAACTTTTCTTTCAGCCTGGAAACAAATTCTTAGTGTGTAGATAAGCACAAGAATGAGCTTGAGTTTTAAATTCTTATGTTGTATTAGGGACTGAGGTGTGAAATAATACTCTAGCTAGCAACTGTACATTGATTTATCCATTACTTTGTTTAGCTTTTGATTTTTTCATTTAAATTTTTTTCTTTTAAGTATGTCTCCATGCAAAATTGATGAGTCTTTATAATCATCGTGTTTAGAGTACCACTCTTTAGGATGGATGTGTAGGCACCGGGATGCACCCAGAGGAAAGCAGTGGAGCTGCTGGAAGGGCTGTCCAGTGAGGGGCAGCTGGGCAGTCTGGGTTTGTCCAGTTTGGAGAAAAGAAGGCTGAGAAGCGACCTCACTGCTCTCTTCAGCTTCCTAGGGAGATTGTTTCAGAGGCAGTTGGATAATGCCTTAATAACATTTTTTTTGGTCAATCCGGAAGTGGTCAGGCAGTTGGGCTAGGTGATCATTATTATCAACGCAGAATATTCTGTTCAGTTCATAAACAAATACATGTATGGTAATTACATTTCAGAGGGCTTTCTGTTGGCTTTCAGCTAAATCTATGAATACCTGCAAAAATTTCCTAGGACTTTGGAGTGTATTCAGTTCAATGTATTAACCATGTTACAATCTTCCGTAACTTAATAAACTGAGTATGTTAAAACAAAATTTCATTTATAACACTGTTCTTCCTACATCATACTGTATTCTTTTGTCAGCTACTTTAACATTTCACTTGGTGTTTTAGTTAGGCTGGTGTATTAACTTTTTAAAGAAAGTGTCAGAAGAATAATTTAGTGTAAATTTGCTTTTATTGCTGCAATATGAAAATATTTTTAAATAGTTTATTATGATGACCTATTTCTGTACAGGAACATCATAGGATGGTTTTAATTTATCCTCCTTTAGTTGTGTGCTAGGATGATACTGTCTCTTGCAGAAGAAATTTCTGATATAAAGCTATAAACTGGTAGTCTAATACAAGTGGATATTTTTAATGTAATTATCAGTAAAATATTCCCTTGATTTGTTGAAAAGTAAATGTGAATTGAGAAAGAATAATTTGCTATGTGATCTCAATTCTTTGAGTGGAAGTGTCTATTAAAAAAAAACAACCCAGACTGAAGTAGGAAGAGGTCAGAAAGAAATTTGATTACAAATTCAGATTATTCATCACAATTTTTTTAGTCTTTAAACTATTGCATAGCAGTAATTTACTGTCAACTGTTTTTTGTATCAGGGTATTTCCATTCCTCTAAAGAAAGTATGTTTTAATTTTACTCTTTAAGCCCTCATATTAACTAACTTGACAAACTGCATTTTCCCCCTTTAAGACAGATTAGATCCCACTCGTCTATCTGTACAGAGACTTGTTTGAAAAGTGATGAGTCTTCTAGATGCTAAGCATTTGTAAAATAAAAAAAGAATGACCTAGAACTTTTCCTCTGGAATGTTGTAGTTTTATTTCTTCTTCTGCAAATTAAAAACAGTAGTTCTCCATCTACCTAAGAAGAATGTTTGAGTTTTTATATCCCTAAAATAAAGTATAATATATCCTTTCTGAGTCAACAGTTAGGCTTTATTTAATTATAAAGTCTTTTCTTAATTAAACTCGAGAATTATTTTTTAGTAGTAGAAGTTTCTGCACTTATGTAACTTCCTTGAAGCAATACAATATCATTCCGTAACAGCCTAATCCTGTATCCTATAAGCAGGCTGGCACTATTAGAATGGCAGTGGCTCTGCAGAACTGAATTGGTAAATCAGAGCGAAATTACTAGTATATTTGTCTGGAGTGCAGTCTTCACATTGTGTGGAAGCTTTCACAAAATCTTAAAATGTGCATATCTGACAAAAGCTGGTAGGAGTAGGAATGTGACACTTTACAGTAAGTAGTAAGTAGACACACAATTTTTTAGCTATAGTTACAGGTTCTGTGAAGATACATATGCTCTTTCATGCAAGGTATTATGAAGAGGTTAAAGAATTTTATGTGAGACTGTAAGTCTGAAAATGTGGTTAAAATTTCTTTTTCCTTTGCATCTCACTGAAGCAAAATTATGAATCCATGTATTCTGTTGATCAAATTTTCTACTATGCAAAGCATTGAAAAACTAGAAAGTGAAAAGCCTAATAATTCCATATGTTTATACATTTAGGAAATAAAACATGTAATCTTTGTAAAAAGAAGCTCATTCGAAATTTAGCACTTCAAGCTGTCCATGGCCTATAAAGGTCAGCTTTTTAAGAACAGTCTTAGCTTTTTCTGAGGAGTGAGAAGGAGCCAGTTCTCTCAGAGACTAAGAAGAGACTCTAAAGAGACTAAGAAGCCAGTTCTCTAAGCAGGCTTCATTTAATATTTTCTTTTTCCTAGGTTGGCTGAAGACTTTTGATGATTACTTCAGAGATCAGACACAGCATATTTTAAATAACATGGTTATAAAACTGCAAGAAGACAACCGAAGGAAATTTATATGGTCTGAGATTTCTTACTTCTCAAAATGGTGGGATGGAATAGATAACCAAAAAAAAGATGCTGTTAAAAGGTTTGAATACTGAACTTTTCTTCCATGTATCTTGTTTTGAGACTTTGTTTATTTGACTACACTGTAAACTTGAGATTTCACTTGTGATGCAGAATTGCTAGAATAACCAACTGCTTCAGTTCTGACTTTTTGGGCTTGGTTTGGTTTTCTCCCAGTTGCAAAATAGAAATCTGCTCAGAGAAGTGGAGACAAATTACTGAGTTGCCTAAAAATTTGACTAAAAGTTCCCATGTACAACCGTGAACATGTTCAAATTGTAAAGGAGTAGCAATTATAATCTTTATTTGAAATCACACTAAGGAATTTACAAAAATGAAATCACACTAAGGAATTTACAATAAAATATACACAATCTTTCATACTAGTTGTTTATATATGGTATTTTTTTCCTTGTTATACACATAAAAAATTTTGTGAGATATTTATTTGAATAAAAATTTGTGAGTTTCTTTTTATAAACATATAGCTGCTTTAATGTAAAATAGTACGTACTCTACTCCCTTGCTCTTAGTAATTTTTAAAATCACAAGTCAAAATGGAATATAGAAGGAAAAGGTTTGTCCAGGCATTGAGACAAGGAGCAGGCTGGATAAATTTGCAGTATAGATCTAGTTTGAGTGTTCAAAAGCATGGATTTTTTTCCTTATTTTTATTGGCTTTAAGACAGAGTCTGATGGTTCTTAGCTCATCCTTGTGATGGCCTCCTCATGGCCCTCTTCGAGATGCATGTGTTGCAGTATGCATAAGGTGTGTGAGACCTTTACAGCTGCAAAGATTTGGTAAAGTTGGAAATCTTGGAATCTAGGTAAAAAACTTACATATTAAAAAATTTATGTGCAATAGGTATTATAGCACAGCTGTGTGGGGTTTTTTGCATCATAAATATTCCTTGGAACACAGTAAACAGTAAATTATAGTCATGAGGGAGCTGTGTCCTCTCTTCAGAGTCAGGTATTGGTTAAGCTGCACTTCAGACTGGAGAAGACTTGGAGAAGCTGCACTTGAGATTATTTTTATTGCATGTTTCTCATTACTCCTATGGGTATCATAGGAGTGATGGGCCTAAGTTTAGATGAGTTCACTGTGGTTTTTTCTCTTGAATTCATTAAACACTTCTATGCTGGTGAACAGTGTAAGTGCTGAAACTGTAGGGACAACCTGATGCTGGGAGTGCGATCTTTATGATCACTGACAGTAGAGAGACTGGGTTGTCCTATTGCCTGTTTCAAGAAGGCATTTTAATGAGTGAGATGTTCTGAAGCCTTTATAAATACAATAAACTTCTAAGATCTATCAGCTCTCTAAAACTCTAAAAAGAATATTAGATGAAAGATGGGGAGATGTTACAAGTGCTTGAAATGTGCAGTATCTAAACATCTTGCTCAGTTGGCCTTCAGTGCTGTTGCACATATATTTTATTTTTGGAAACTGAGCAGGAAACAGCCTTCTTCCTCATTTAAAAAAAATCTAATATGGTACATGCAGTAGAGCTGATTTTCTTTGCACAAAGGCATTAAATATTGCACTGTTCAACAGTTTCATTTTTCATTTTTCAACAGCTTCATATTTGATTAAAGAAGTATAGTCCAATGATGGAAGCAGCACAAACAATTTAGATTTTGGAATCTCATTGCTGGTAAATGCCAGCTGAATATACAGAAATTGATTTTAAGAGTGTTTTCATATGGAAGATTCTGAATATGATTTATGTATTTTTCAGGTTAATAAAAGATGGACAATTTGAAATGGTAACGGGAGGATGGGTCATGCCTGATGAAGCTTCTTCTCACTATTTTGCTGTAATTGACCAAATGATAGAAGGACACCAGTGGCTAGAAAAGAACCTTGGTGTGTACATTAATCTAAAATTTAACTATGTTAATAAAAGAAGTCAATAAGAAAATTATTTTAAAAAAATTTCAGAGGTGCTTGATAGGTTCTTTTTACTCAGCTTTCCTGAAACCTTAATTCAGATCACTTACAGGAAGAGCTGTGGGATCAAGTCTGGTATTTGCCATTCTTGTTTGCAGATAAAAGTTCCTGGACAAAGTGTATTTGAACAGTTTTATGCCACACCATTTTGTCTTGATCAATGTAAGACATGAATATTAACTGTCATAACCACATACTAACACTAGATCATGCTGCATTTTAGATCCCATGTCTGGTCTAAACAGTCTTTAATTGCCTTTTCTGTGTTTTGAAAATTATGATAAACTTCTTAAAACTACTTAAAAATTGATCCTGCTTTTATGTGGAACTATTGTCCCTGTTCTGTGTTCACTAGTTCCACTTCAGTAAGGCTTTAAAAAAAATAGAAATTTATATGTAGCAGCAGCAGCAGCAGTAGCAGCAGTAGCAGTTATAAAGCCTAAACCCATAGTAAAGTTGGAATTGAGGAGTAACTGGCTGCAGTTACATTGGCTGAACTGTTTTGCTGGCTTTGGGATGTTCTTTTGTTTAGCTCCGTGAGAGAAACCTTTTGATATAGAAAATATTTGTACAGTGACTTTAATAATAAATTGACATTATTTCATCCAATTAACTGAAATTATTTTGGAAAGCTCTTTCATTGTTTTTCTTAGATTGCAATTTCCATAAACACAGCTTGACATAATTGGAGGGGGAAGGGAAGACCTAATAAAAGGGTAATGCATTCCTTACTGTGGTTTTTTTTGAAAGACAGTAAAAAATACCAAAGAAACCATGTTGATGAATTAAACAAGAGTAAGATGTAGCTGCTTTTTTACTAGCATGAAGTTCAGTGAAAAGAGAGTATTAATCAACATAGTTCTATTAACAAACTAATAAATAAAAAAAAAATGTTAGTTCTGAAGCCAAAAAAGATTAACATTATTTATATAAGTGAAATTTCAACAAGCTACCACATTTCTCTATCCACATCCATTGATTTTCTTTCAACTTTCTTTTATAATTGTAACATCTGTAAACTACTTTAAGTGAAAGAGGATGTGTATTAATTAATGATTCCAAATAAAGACGTTTGATGCAAATTTGAAACAGTGTAGCAACAAGGAGTACTATTTTTATGTTTTTAAATTTTTTTAGAATGCCTTACTTGTAAAATATCTGATTTTCTTGTTTAACTGTTTAATTCTAGCTTATATAATTCCAGGGTTTTGCAAGGTTTAATACTTAACTGGGTATATCATCTTGGGAATGTTATCTTTAGTACTCTCATTTGAATTATGGGAATAACTTTCTTTGAGTAAAAAGTAGAACTTTCTTTGCTTTTTACTTTTTCCTTTTGTCAGAAGGAGTAAAACCAAAGTCTGGATGGGCAGTTGATCCATTTGGGCATTCACCAACAATGGCCTACCTTCTGAAGCGCGCAGGATTTTCCAATATGCTTATACAGAGAGTTCATTATTCAATTAAAAAACATTTTTCAATACAGAAGACACTAGAATTTTTTTGGAGACAGAACTGGGGTATGTGTTCTTCCTTTATGTCAATTTATTTTGTTAATTTACACAAGTTAAATATGAGGAGGACTTGAATAAGTACTGGGGAAATATTTACAGAAGAGACTTAGTAGTTTGTCTACTCCGGAAAGTTTTAAACTTGCAATTCTGTTAAAAAAAAAAATCCTTTCATCTAGCTAAATTTAGGAGGGGTTTTTTTTGTTTAGTATAGTTTAGTTTTGTTGTTTTTGTTTGTTTGTTTGTTTGTTTTTTTCTCTTTGAATAACAGAAGGGGAAACGAAAATACCTGTGAGTTAAGAAAGGCACTAAATGTAAAAACAATATTATTGTCATTGTTCATCTCATCTTCCTTTCTTTTCAGTTTTATTTTTGCTTTTACCTTCTCTTGTTTTTTTCCATTCTTTCATATTCTTTGCTAGTATACATAAGAGAAGTAAAAGGGGTGAAAAATTCTTTTACTTGTTTTTACTTTTTTTTCTTCCTCCTACTACTTTATTTCCTACTATGTGGAAATAAAGTGTAGGAGGAGGAACATTTCAGCTAATTCAAATATTGTGCTAATGAGGCAGTGACAGCAGGGTGATTGACTTTTGGTTTGTTTTTTTCTTTGTTTTATTTTGCTATTTCTTTTTTAAAAACCGTTGTTTTAATCCACTCTAAGTATAAAAGATGTGTTTTATTACTTTTAAATTTCTGAAAATCACAAGTTTTATCTGGGTAAAACACACCTAACATTTGCTCCTGTCTTTCCTAGTCAGCTCGTGCTTCACTAGAACATTCCAGTCTTGATTGCATCTCTGTTTTTACCCTCTTTATACATATAAGGTACATACAAAAATTGATTCAAGCTATGGATATTTAAAATAAGAAATTTTCTTTATTTGGTATCTTTCTAGTACAATCCTTGGACTGAGAACATGGAAGTAATTTACTTTTGGCAAATCTGAGAGGGTTTATTTTAAAGTTTTACTCTATTTAATTCCAGATTTGGGATCCAGTACAGATATTTTTTGTCATATGATGCCTTTCTATAGCTATGATATTCCTCATACTTGTGGCCCGGATCCAAAAATCTGCTGCCAGTTTGATTTCAAACGGCTTCCTGGAGGAAGAATAAGTTGCCCTTGGAGAGTCCCACCAGAAATCATTCATGCTGGAAATATTCAACACAGGTACAGTTTTACATACTCCTCAAGGGAATAACTTTTAAAAAATTAATTATACTGGTCGAAAAGGATGTCTGGAACAGTTTGATGAATTTAGTTCTGTTGTGGTTCAACAGCTCCCCTAAGCTATCTGCTGCCATAGTGGGGTGGGGAAGAAAATCAGAAGAAATGAGAAAACTCATGGGCTGAAATGCAGGAGAAGCCTTCGCTCTGTGCAAGTCCTGCTTGGAAATAAAAAAATTGTCTCTCTGTTGTCAACCATGTCATCAGAGCAAATCCAGATCACACCACCATACTGGCCACTGTGACTCTACCTCAGCCAAAACCAGTACAAGTTTTTAAAATAAGCTTGTCATGGGTAAACCATACTTATTACACAATGTAGTGTTTGCTTCTTAGTTGGGAACATAGCTATCAATAAACATAGAGGAAAAGTTATAGTTAAGGAAGGGACATTTTTAAAAATTTTTATTCCTGATACATGAGTCCATCTCTGAATGACAGTCAGAACACAGTCATCTGATTGGACTCATGATACTGGTTTACTGTGATTTTTGTGAATTTTATGAACAGTGATCTGTCCCCTGCAAGTGAAACACTTCAGGGGCAGCACGATGTAGTGTGCTCTAAATACAGTGGGATATTTCCCATGGTATATCCTTGAAAAACTTGGCCATCTGTGGCCTAAGCTTCTTAAGTGCAAACCTTAAATTAATCTGATTCCTATTTCTTTGTGCCCAGAGTGGAAGTTCTTATTAACCTCAGTTTTAGTTTTCAAGTAGAAACACTGAGTTTTGCCACAGTTAAAAATCAAATTAACACTTCTAAAAAAACTGCTTCTCAATTTTGGGTGACGGGATGGGGAATGAAGGAGGGGAGTTGAGGAGGGAGAGAGAGTAAAGGAAGAAAAAAAAGCCAAAGAAAAAAAAGAAAGGAAAGTAAGTTAAACTGCTAAAGGTTTCTCCAGAAAATGGTTGTATTCTATGGTCCTTTTGCTGTCTTCAGGCTTCACACTATATTACGTTTCCAGAGTTAAAAGTTGAGGTAGCTGTTTGTAATTTGTGCAAATGGCTGAGTGTAGCAAATGTATTAAGGAGAGCAGGGTGACTTTTTGGTTCTTGATGCTGAAGTTTTAAAGTGATGATGTGATTATGATGCACTGCTTGTCTACATGTCAGGTATAGATCTTTTTTTCTGAGTATAAATTCTGACAAGCATCACAAAAACTTCACTTATATAAAATTCAGTTACAAAATATTACTGAAGATAAAACCAAACTTAAACAGAATACATTACAACTGCTGTATTTAAGGTAGAAATTGGAATGATGATAGGAAAAAGAGGGTTTTATTAAAGTAGAGAAAAGAAAGATGATGGTGAAAGCAGAAAAGTAGAAAAATTGTGACACACAGAGTGCCTATTGCATCTGAAGGAAAATTCATATTTTATTAAATCAAAGTTGTAAAAAAGAAAAATCTTGACAATGTATCTCAATTAGCTGAGATAAATATTTGCAGAAGAGCAACAGCTTGTTTAACATATACCTGAAACGTAGAGGCTACAAGTATAATTTAGAGTGCCTGCTTGAAATAGTCTTTTTTAAGAGTCTTGGTTTTAAATTATTCTTAATCCCTCCACCTCCTAGATGCAACGTCTGCATAACAATCTAAATTAGATCCTGTAAAAGACATGGGTTTTCACATATCAAAGAATATTAAAGAATGAGATAAATGGGGCAGGGATGTAGTAAACATTTGATCAAGTTGAAGTGATTATCGTCTCAATATGTCTCTGAAACGTAATATTTTGCATCACCTTTTTTTAGATAAAAGCAGTTTTGGTGTCTAACAGGGAGTTGAAACATCAGTATGCTGTATGATACCTATGGGAAAAGTAAAACTAACACCTGGTCTTTGAAGTGGAAGCCTAGATTACTTACACTTGGAACACTGGAATCACACTTTAAGTATCTAGTTTCACATAAACCCACGAAAACACAGGAAGTAATGTTTTGATGGAGACTGCTAAAACAATACATGTGCTTTTTTAAAAAGTTGGAATATTGTAGACAATCAGAAACATTATTGATCTGACCTGGAATAATATGTTTTACAGTTGTTATGAGGAGGAGATGCATGAGTTCCAGAACTGAAAAATCTATCTTTACATCATAAGTTTTCCAAGGTTATAGGTTTGCAGCACACTAATTAATCTGCCTCTTATCTCTGATTGCTTTAACACTAGAAAAGTACAGGACATTCATGAGTTTGAAAAAAGCTGATTAATTTAGAGACCAGGTTTAGATCACTGACCTTTTTTCAATGCCAAAGCTACAACAAAATTAATAAAACCCAGATACTGAATACTCAGCTGGGACTGTGGCATTTGATTTCAATACTATTATGGCCTTACATATATATTAAAGAGTTGCTGAGTTGAAAACTTCAGGCTAGAAGCTGTTGGATTTTTCATTGCCTTGCCACGTAAATTTTGACCTGGCAAGAAGGAATGAAGCAGCAACCTAATTGAAAACCTGTACTTATTTAATTACACTTCATAACAGCTTAGGTTTTAAAGATACTACTGCACTTTCTCCGATTTGCAGCTGCATCCTTATCCATAAGTTTGAATGCTGAAGTGTGAAGTTTTTCACACTAGGAAGAAAAAGCAGGTGTGTTTTGTTTGTTTTCTTTTTTTGTTTCATTTTGTTGGGGTTTTTTTTTTTCTGGGTTGATTTTTTTTGTTTTTCTTGAATGGAAATGAGTTGTTAGCAGAAACACAGTTTATTTTGGTGTTCTCTCTCCTAAGCATGAAATAGGAGAGAATCTTTACTGCAAGTTATGTGCTTCAGAGAAAAAGTAGAGAATGGCCTTTCCTCTTCACCAGATACTGTTCAAAAGTCCAGCTTTGCCCCTCAGCTTTTTTATCTTTGTTGTCACATGATATGGTCACATGGTGGTTAATGTTTATTATTGCCTGCCTCAGGTGGCTATTGCTCCTCTTCCTTTACCATAGGAAGGGTCAAGACCAGCCGTGTTTATTGTTTTGGTATTTATTTACTCAAATACTTTGGTTTTGCATTAAAAGTAGTTGTGGTACAAAAGATTTCCTTTATTTGTGAAAGGTCTCAAGCATTCAGTGATAATCTGAAAGCCTGAAAACAAAAAGTTTATCATGGCTGATCTCCTGCATGATTTTCAGATTTTAATTTTAATTTTCAGATTTTAATTTTAATAGGCAGGATGCATATCAAAATGTATCAAAATTAAAATTCTGTTTCCCCATAGAACAATAAAGGGAAAAAATTGATGAGACTCAATGGAGTATTTTTTTTCTCCAGAAGTATTTAATTTGCCTTCACCATGCTTTGTCTGGAGCTTTCTGCTGGCACATTCACAGTCCTGTATGATTTAATGCTTTAGGAAGTTATTTAGAGAAACTTAGAAGGATATACCTGAATTGATGTTCTTCAGTGTTTTTGCAATTAAAAGTGGTTTGCAATGGAGGAAGATCTTGCTGTCCTCTTAAAAACATGTAATAATTCCACAGTTATCAGTACTTCAGCAAAGGGAGAGCAGCAATACTGATGAATTTTGCAGGATATTTGGAAAGAAACCAGAGGAGGACTTTGAAGAGAGATGTCAAAGTCAAATACCCTGTTAACTGTAACCTGTATTTTTCAAGAGCCTCAACACTAGATTATGTTTTCAGCCATACCCTATATGTGGAAAATTTGAGTTAGACTGGCTCCTTAGAAGGAAGCACTGCCAAGTCTTGTATTGTACCAATTGTCCTGGTAGCTCTGTGGTGAGGAATCTTTTGTGTTTTAAGTCTGTTTAAAGTAATGGAAAGTATTTATTGGTAATCTGAACTATAATCCATCAATAGACAGGGGATGGGGGGAAGCCACTAGTTGGGTAAATTCTAGTCTCACTATTAGAGCTTTGTAGATCCTTAACAAAAGTTAATATTGTGGACCCTTTCTCCCTCCAGAATACAGTCAGACCTTGTGTTTATACAGTACTTCTGCAATCAGATAAATAAGTAAGGCCTAACATGCTCTTCAANTTTGGAGAACAGTTAGTATGTTTAATAGTTTTCTTAGTGCTTCTGTTTTCACAGGCTTCAGGTATTGTTCCTTAAGAACTCATAGGCTTTTTTACTTAAAACAATTATATTTTCTTATTAGAAGTTCAAGAAGATTTTGCTGCTTTATTTGCGTCCTCTTGACTTTACATTCCAAAACAAACTAAAAAATCTTGAGGATGCTGGCACATCTCATTGAATACATAACAATCTGAGACCAACCTGGCTACAAAAGGACTGAGTTTGCAAACACAATTATCAGAGGAGTTCAAATTATTCAAATCAACAATTATGTATGAGAGTTAAAACACACATTCATATNAGAAATACAGGTTTCAAATATATTGGACGAGAATTTCTGCATAAATGTTTATATAGCAATTCTTTAAGAGCGTTAGTTGAAAGGTGATTTTGCTAGATCATCTATTAAAAAGACATGAAGAAACAAAAGAGCCTCATTAGAATCTGAATTTTTCTACTATTTTGTCTTTAAAGCCTTGAAATTTGTATTTATGTTTTCTTAAATACGTTACTATGATTTATATTTCCTATGAGAATTATTTACATAATCTTAGAGGGTATCAGCATCTGAATATGCTGATAATAAATGTGACTTGGAAGGGGAGGGTTGAAAATGGACTTTTTCAGTAGCCTACATATCAGACTTGTGATTCTTAATATATTGCGGCTGTGGAACTGATCGTTTACCCATCCTGGAATTAGTAGGTGCCGAAGCATAATTCTGCAGTTTTTTGTTTGAGTGCATGTGCTAGTATTTTATTTCTGGGTTGTTTGGGGATTTTTTAAGGCCATAAGCATAAAAGCAGAGGGTTCAATTTTTCAGGACTCAAAGATTCAAGAGGGATGGCTCTAAAACATGTAAGAAGCTGGCTGAAGGGAGAACAGTGATTTTTAGCAGCAAACTTCCTCCTGAAATCTTTTTTTTTATTTGCAAGGCTGGAGATCCTTGGAGATTAATTTGTGGGCAGTTTTTCTGCCGAGGACATGAAGATATGAAAAAGGTATTGAAGGAGG